>PVIY010024775.1:0-37613 GCA_004026745.1 Myrmecophaga tridactyla
CCCACCACCAGTCTGTTGACATTTAGTTTTGGCATAATGCCTTTGTTACATTCAGTGGAAGCATATTACAATGTTACTGTTAACTATAGACCCTAGTTTACATTGCTTATACTTTTTCCCATATACCATCTATTTTCAACACCCTGTAGCATTGACAGTTGTTTGTTCTCCCTCTTGCAAAAACGTTTTTTAATTTGTACATTTAATCACCATCATTGTTCACTATAGGCCTTCCTAAACTATACTGCCACAATCTTTATCCTCTAACTTTACTTCTGGTGTCATACATGCCCCCAGCCCTTCTCCCTCTACTATTCTCACATTCAGCTTCATTCAGTGTACTTATATTATTGTGCTACAAACAGGTAGTATTGTGCTATCCATGTCTGAGTTTTTACAATCAATCCTGTTGCACAATCTGTATTCCTTCAACACCAATTACCCAATGTCTACCCTATTTCTATCTCCTGATAACCTCTGTTCTTAACTTCAATTTTCCACATTCACTCATTAATGTTAATTCATATCAGTGAGACCATATATTATTTGTCCTTTTGTTTCTGGCTAATTTCACTCAGCATAATGTTCTCAAGGTCCATCCACGTTGTTACATGCTTCATGACTCTATTGTCTTACAGCTGCATAATATTCCATCATATGTATATACCACAGCTTGTTTAGCTACTCATCTGTTGATGGACATTTGGGCTGTTTCCATCTCTTGGCAATTGTAATTAATGCTGCTTTAAACACATAGGTATGCAAATGTCCGTTTGTGTCCTTGCCTTCATGTCCTCTGAATACATACCTAGCAATGGGGTTGCTGGATCATATGCAAATCTAAACTTAGCTTCCTGAGGAACTGCCAAATTGCTTTCCACAGTGGTTGTACCATTTGACATTCCTACCAACAGTGGGTTAGTGTGCCTTTCTCCACATCCTCTCCAGCACTCATCATTTTTTGTTTCATTGATAATGGCCATTCTAGTTGGTGTTATATGATATCTCATTATGGTTTTGATTTGCATTTCTCTAATAGTCAGTGAAGTTGAGCATCATTTTATGTATCTTTGAGCCATTTGTATTTTCCCTTCTGAGAATTGTCTGTTCATATCTTTTGCCCACTTTTTAATTAGGTTGTTTGTCTTTTTGTGGTTGAGTTGAACAATCTCTTTATGTATTCTGGATACAAAACTCTTATCTGATTTGTGGTTTCCAAATATTGTCTCCTATTGCATAGGCTGCCTTTTTACTTTCCTTACAAAATTCTTTGATGCACAAAAGTGTTTAATTTTGAGGAGATCCTATTTATTTATTTATTTTTTCATGGCTTGTGCTTTGGGTGTAAGCTCTAGGAAATCATCTCCAATTACAAGATGGGAAATTTTCAGTAATTATTTTCTCCTTTAGTCTTTCTGCTCCTTTTCCCTTCTCTTCTCCTTCTGAAACACCCACAACGCATGTATTTGTGAACTTCATTTTGTCATTCAATTCCATGAGACTCCACTCATATTTTTCCATTCTTTTCCCTATATCTTCTTTTGTGTGTTGGATTTCACATGTCCAGTCTCTAGTTCCCTAATCCTTTCTTCTGCCTTTTCAAATCTATTGTTATAGGTTCCCATTGTTTTTTTCATCTCTTCTATTGTGCCTTTCATTCTCATAAGTTCTGTGATTTGTTTTTCAAAATTTTGATTTCTTCTGTATGTTCACCCAATGTCTTCTTTATATCCTCTGTCGACAATTGATTTGAATTTTGATGAGATTTTGCATGTCTGTTCAAACATTCTGAATTAGTTGTTTCAACTCCTATATCTCATTTTAGTGTTGTTTTGTTTCTTTGACTGGGCCATAACTTTGATTTTGCTAGTATGACTCATTATTTTTTGCTGGCATCTAGGCATTTGATTTCTTAATTAATTTATTCTGGAGATTGTTTTTATTTTTACCTAGGGTCTTCTTGCTGGATGGCTTTGTTCTCTATCTATTCTTTGACATTCAGTTCAACTTATTCTAGGTCTCTAGCATAGGTTCTGCTTAACTGATCAGAATTTTTCAGTTTTTGTTTTTCTGTTTCTTGCCCTGCCTGTATGGAGCCTTTTTTTTGAGGAGGGGCTCCTCAGATGTTGTTGAACCTGGTCAGATTTTCCCAGACCCATGTCCCAGGAGGAGAGAGTTGCCAGCATGAGTTTTCCCTGAGGGTGAGACCCAGCAGGTTGTCAGACTTTCCTACTAAGCATCTAGAGTCTGTGCTTTTCCTGTCCTGCTCAGCATGTGGTGCTTGCATGCCTACAGCTTCTTATGAGTGTAAAGTGATGTGGTGCCCTTAATTTCAGCAGACTCTCTCTGCCAGGGGTGTGGTTGAGACAGAGGCTGAGATAGTAAGTGGGCTATTACTTCTGTTTTCCAGCTCCTGGGGCCTGAATTTCCTGAAGAAGGGCCTCCGCTTGAACTGGGCCCCACCCAGTTTTCTTTTCTGGAGAAAGAAAGCCCTTTAGGGAATTAACCCCACTCACCTAACTAGTTACTTTGTCTCTCAGACATGCCCTAGTTCTGCCCTTGCCTGGGGTAATGCTGGAGCCTGAGAGTGCTTACAGTCTTACCTAATGAGATGTTTAGAAGAGGAAAAAAAAAAAAAAAGCAAAGAGCCTTTTCAGAGCTGGACCCTTGCTCCCTGGCTTTGCCAATCAAGACTTGAGTTAGTATGTGGCTCTATGTACCCCCTTTCCTTGGGGTCCAGCCCTTTTCCAATATTTTATGCTATCCAATTAAAAAATCATCTTTTTATTTTTGCTTGTTGGTTTTTGTTCCATCAGTCCTGACCCCTCTCTATTGGGGCAAAAACTCTAGGTTCCTTTAGTGCTTATTCCAGGTTTATCTGTGCTGAGGGCCTATTTTCAGTAGTCAAAATTTGTTAATTAATTCTGTACTTGGAGCTTGGTTGAGCTAAGCCCTTGCTGTTAGTAAAGTCTGTTTTCTTTCCCCTTGGGAACCAGCCTGCAGTGATTATGGGGAAGCAGCACCGGCCTCCATGGTTTAGGGGACTTGCAGTTCTGTGTGGGGTCTCAGCCATTCTACTTGTTCTAGACTGGTGTATGCTGTGTGTCTGGTCACTGATGTTCCCCCAGCAGTTGTTCTGTACTGTTCTTGGCTCTTTATTAGCTACTCTGGAGGATGAACTAAATTCCATACCTCACTGTGCCGCCATCTTGTCTGAACTCCCAGTCATTGACTTTTTTTTTTTTTTACATAGGCAGGCACCGGGAACCAAACCCAGGTCTCCAGCATGGCAGACGAGAATTCTGCCACTGAGCCACCATTGCCCTCCCCATTGATTTTTTTTTTTTTTTTTTTTTTAGTTGGGCAGGCACCAGGAATCGAACCTGGGTACTCCCCATTGACTTTTAACTAATGTCTACATCTGTGTAACTCAAACATCAAGAGCAAATAATACCATACCAGAGAGTTCACTCATACCTTCCCTGGGGCAGCTCCCCACCTCCACACCAACCCCTCCTACCTTTCAGCCCTCATCCTCTCCTCCCATATTGCTCTGACTTTTTCCATCATAGATGTCCATTCTAGAACCTCATATAAATGGAACCATACAATATGTATTTTGTGTAAGGCTTCTTTCACTCAGCATTGTGTTTCTGAGATTCATCTGTGTTATTGCTTGTGTTAGTAGCTTGATCCATTTTCTTTCCTGGTAGTAATACATTCTATGACTATAATACAGTCTTATTTTCTTATTGACAGACACTTGGGCTGTTATTTATTTATTTAGTTTTTTTGCTAGTATGAATAATGCTTCTTTGAATATCCTTGCACAAGTATTTTTGTGGGAAAAATACTCTTGGGAAGATAGCTAGGAATGGAACTGCTGGATTTTAGGGTAAAGAATATGCTTAGTTTTCTAAGGAACAGTCAGAACTTTTTCCATCATGGTTGCATCATTTTATGATTCCCACTCACAGTATGAGATTTCTACTTGCTCCACATCCTCTCTAACATTTGGTCTTTTAAATTTTGGTCCTTCCTGGATGTGTTGTGGTATCACATTGTGGTTTGAATTTGCATTTCCCTGTTGATTAATGATGTTGGATACATGTTTACATGCATAAGGACTATTGTGTACCTTTTATTGTGACGTGATTGTTCAAATTTTTGCCCATTTTAAAAATTGGTTTTGTTATTTGGTTATGTGTGTATACACACACACACACACATACACACATACATATAGGTATGTATATAATTGATTTAAAATAATTCATTTGTAACTAATTTAAAAGTTTCTAGAAAAATACCTAGACAACTCAAAGCTCCTTCATCAGATTCTCCAATTGTTAACCTTTTATTGCATTTGCTCCATGGCTCATTTTCTCTCTACATATACCCATTATCATTAGTCTTTTTTATGAACCTTTTGAGAGCAGACTGAACATATTATGTAACATCACCCCCACACACTCCAGTCTGTGTTTCTTCCAAATAAGGACACTCATTTAGAACTAGCATGTATCCCTCCAAATCAGGGTTATCAACATTGGTGCAATACTGTCCAACCCAGAGAACTCATTCACATTTTGACAGTTATCCCCAGGGTCTCTCTTTTTCCTTTATTATGTGCTACTATCTAAGTATACATCTTGCATTTTGTTGTTTTGCTTCCTCTGTCTATCCCTGTCCTTCATGCCTGAGACAGATTTTAAAAGAGTACTGTTTCTTCAAACTGTAGAATGATCTCCAGTTTGGGGCCGTCTGATATTTTCTCATGAAGCACATTGAGGTTGAGTGTTCTACAGAAATGATGCTTTGTTATTCTCAGTGACTCACATTGGGAGGCCCATGTTGACTCTTCCCACCATGGGTGATACTAACTTTGATCACTCGCCTATGCTGATGTCTGCTGGGACTCCCCGCCTTGAATTTAAAACATTGAATTTTGTACTTGATTAATATTTTGTGGAGATGTATACTGAGATTAGTCAATAGCCTGTTCCTCATAAGACTTTCAACTACTGGCCATAGCCTGCATTGACTGAATCAACCCACTTTACGAAGGCTGCCAAAAGATGAATGTTTATTTCCATAATTTCTTCTAGTTTTCTTAGTTATAAGAAAGAGCTTTTCTCTCCCTTAGTTATTTATTTACTTATTTATGTCAATACAGATACATATATTCCTATCTTATTCAATGGGTTGTAATCTATTTCTATTTTTTTTTTTTGGAACTCAAAATTGTCCCTTTCAAAGCTGACTTTTGTATCAAGATATCCCTATCACTTAATGATAATTTCCTTATTTTCTGGCAGAAGAAGATGTTTCAGATGTACTCTTCCTGCCACAGCTCTGGAATCATCTGTTACGCCAATGTGCCCTGGCTTCCTTTAGTAAAGGGTAGTGTGTAGAAACAAGAGCAGTGTGTTCATTACTTTTGGGATATCATTGCTTTTAGGCCTACTCAGTGGAAAGAACTAGGAAATATACACACACATAAACATATACATGTACACATACGTTCATTTGTAACTATGAATATATCCGTGTGTATGTATATATTTATGCACACACACAATACCTAAGTCCGTACTGAAACCTCAATTCCAATCCCACACCTCAGGGTCCTTTATATTTATAATTCACTCTCTGGTAATGAGAATGTTGGCTCCTAATGTCCACAATATATTTACTCCTTTGCTCAATACCCCAACCATGCCAGCTGTCTCTTCTGCCCACCAAATTCACATCCCGACTCCATCCTCTGCTCCCTACATTCTTGGTCTCTGGGCTGCCTGTCTACACCTCTGCATGGCTCTCTGGACTCCCTCGACAACCTGTCATTTCAGCTGCTGTGCTGGTTTCTCCATGCTGAGAGGGGAAGTGAGGGAACTATATCACAGATTTTACTGGTGAAAAATAAACCAAACAAAATTGACCCTCTGTTCTGTTTGTAGTAGTTCTACTCCTAGCTCCTGTTTCTGAAACTTTATAAAAGAAAAGCACATAATCTCTCTCTCTCTCTCTCTCTCTCTCTCTCTCTCTCTCGAGAGAGAGAGAGAGAGAGAGAGAGAGAGAGAGATTGAGTGTAGTGAGTTACAGTTTTATTTAGGGTTTCAAATAAAAGACTCTTTAAAAAGGTATTCAGGATTATAAACTGTGCTGTTATGGAATCAGACCAAACCCACATCACTATTTTTCCCAGCAGGGGCAAATGTTACTCTGCAACAAGTGAACATGTGTATGGCTAGCAAAGGAGTTAATCAATATTAAGAAGCATTAGCAGAAGCCTCCATTTGCAGGAGTGTTGGCTGTCCTTTGGTGGGCACAGCAGGCAAGGATCCCAGACTCCTGTACCAGTCATCTGGCCTTGGCACTCACCAGGTCTCAGCTGGGAGACACCTGCAGGCACCAATGCCAGGCTTTCATCCATTCATTTGAGCTTCATAGAGCTTTCTCATCAGAGCCTTTGCCTATTACCTTAGGGGGAAAACACCGCGATATCCAGTTTTACATTTCTTAAGTCAGAGAAATAATTTGCCTTTTGGAAAGCGATATGATATCACTTTCTGGAAATTGTGGAAGGTAGGCATACCCGGAGTGCTCAAAGCATCATGCAGGCACTGGCCCTTTCATTTCTAGTCTGGCCTTTCACTCTTCCATACACTCAATAGAAAGCATAGATTCTTTGCTTAGTATAGGTCAGATTGCATTGTGCTGGGAGCCTCTCAGGTCTTTTTTTTCTGGCTACATATCAGGGAACCCCCTCATCATCTCTAAAATACGCTTCGTTTGCAAGCTTAAGGCAGTCCATGACTTAAGACAGGGATGGCAAATTTATTTCAATATATATACCAGTTCTGATGAATTGTTAGTGTAGGTCTGAGTGTGTTGGGTGGTAAAGGATTTTGAAGCTTCTTCTGGGCTCAGTAGGAAAGAGTGCTATAATCGATTAGTGATGTCTGCCATGAGCACGGAGAAGAGGAATGGGGTAAATGTCCAACTTATTTGCCACCCCTGTCCTATGATTTAACCCCGTGTTCTAGCTGAAGGCAGGTAAGAAAGTTTTGCCTGAGGAAATAAGTAGTTATATTAATTTCAATGCTGCCTGATTGATGGTATATTATATCTGTTGTCCTCATTTATTTTAATACTTTGGCAAATGTGTGTTTCTTGACTAAAGACAAGAAAAAAAGGGGAGAAAGATTAATATTTATTGAGCACCTACTAATTGTTGTTTTTTAGGTGCTTTATAAAGTGTATCTTATTAAATATTCAAAACAATCTTATAAAATCAGATTACTCCCTTTTTAATAATAAAAAAATCAAGGTTTGCCTAAACCATAGTAAAAAGTTTCCAATTCAAGGATGATACTCATTCTGCTAAATTTGGTGAATGGTTCTCAATCTTGGGGACAAATTAGAATCTCTTAGGAAGATTTTTAAAAATATCAATAGCTGTACCCTGTCCCAGATAAGTTAAATCAGAATCTCTAGTACAGGCAATGTTCAGGCATAGGATGGCTTAAAAATTTCCCAGGAGATTTTAATGTGCAGCCAGGGTTGAGAACCACTGTACCAAACAGGTAAGGAGCAAGATAATTAACATTTACAGAATGCCTCCTCTGAACCAAGTTTGTCTTTTTCCCCATATCCTATCTAATTTAATCTTTATACAATTCTTTGAGGGATGCATTATTAGCTCCATTTTACCTATGTGGGAAACTAAGGCTCAGAGAATGTAAATAAATTGCCCAAGACCATACAGTAGAACTGGATTTAAGCGTAAGTCTGTTTGGTTTTAAAAAATTTGCTCTTTTCATGGCACCATTCTTCTTCTGTCAGGTTTCTGAACCAAGGCTCCACATTTTCCTTAGTTCTGAGCAATCCTCAATTCCACCTAGTTTCCAATCTGATCCCAACTGTTTTAGTTAGGGTTCTCTAGAGAAACAGAATCATCAGGAGATATCCATAGATTAAAATTTATAAAAGTGTCTCATGTAACCATGGGAATGTAGAATCCAAGGTCTGTAGGGCAGACCGCAAGCTAGAAACTCCAATGAAAGTCCTCAGTGAACTCTCAGGAGAGGCTGGCTGGACAACCATGGGAATGGAAGAGCCCAAAATCCATAGGGCAGACTGTGAAGCTGGTGGCTCCATTGAAGGGTCTGGATGAACTCCACAGGAGAGGCTGGCTGGCTGAAGCAGGAAGAATGAGTGTCTCTTCTGAATCCTCCTTAAAAGCCTTCCAGTGATTAGATTAAGCATCACTCATTGCAAAAGACATCCCCTTAGCTGATTACAAATGCAATCAGTTGTGGATACAGCCAAAGTGATCATGATTTAAATCCATGAAATGTCCTCATAGCAACAGACAGGCCAGTGCTTGCTTGACCAAACAACTGGGTACCACCACTTTGCCAAGTTGACACATGAACCTGACCATGGCAGCAACCTATCATTCCCTTCCTTGGCTTGGTTCTCTAGCTTGGGCTAGAAGCATCATTTTTGGTCTTAGCATTTGCTTTCATGGGAGAGAAATGAAAGAGACATTTCCTAAAGCTACCACTTTATCTTGTTGGCTTCCAGCAGCTCTGACTGTGGCTGTTTTCATAGTCAGGGTTTCTGTAGTGAGACTACCAGAGATCTTTTTCTTATCTCTGCAGTATTTCTGTGTCTAGGCCAGGTAAGTTTGGAGTCCTCTCTTTGGTGCCCAGTTGAAAGAGATGCAGAGGAGTTGTGGCCTGGCTACTTGATCCTGGGCACTCAGGGTACCTGACTTCCTGGTTTGGAATTGTGATGCTTCTCTGAGTTTGGCTCCAGAATCATGACTCTCCCTGAGATAATTGAGAAAACTGTCATTACCTTAGAGTTGGAATGGACTTGAGACTTGGTCTAATTTCAATGCCTATCTAATGGAAAAATGACCTCTCTAGCACCACTGTCAAAACTGTTTCAGATTCTGTTAAATGCTTCCAGGCATGGAAAGGGGGAGAATGGACACAATGTTGGGCCGCCCTAACCATTTGACAGCTTTTTAAAAATCAAGCTGAAACACGCTCCCTATAGCATCTAATAGGCCAAGATGGTATTATAAATAGCTCCAGGCTTCTGTTTCCCCATATCTATGATCAACAAAAATTGGCCAAGCCATCTTCTTCAAATTCCAGAAAATAGTTAGAGGTTGTAGTAACTGAGTGAGTGCTGATTAAAAAACATACAGCTTTAAAAACTGTAGGAAAAGCTCCTGGCATCCTTGCTGGCCCCTTCCTAACCCATTCCTCGCATGGTGTACAGCAGCATGTGCTCCCATTGTGGGATGCTGATCCTTTCCCCGAGGGAACAGAGTAACCCCTATGCACATCCTGGGGTGACTTCATGTTGGTGATGGTCTATGTGGCGGCAGCCTGAAAGACTTAACCAGGAAATTACTGTCTGGCTCACCCTCACAGAACTTGCCCTGTAGGCAGAAGAGCTTGTGGACAGCTAAAGCAATGTAAGAAATAATTGTGCCAAGGCAGCCTAGAGCAAAGGATTACTTACTTTAAGCCATATAGTAGAGCACCTGGAAGGGAGAGAAAGTATTTCATATGGCAGAGGGGGCTTTCAAATTCCTAAGGCCATGAGGAAGTACAAGCCCAGGACAAGATGCAGACTTAGAAAAGACAGGACTCTGCTTCTTCAATTCACCTTAGACCATCCTTCTTCAGCAAAGGGCTATACTCTGGAGGACAGCACCAGCCAAAACAGCCTCAATTTGCAGACTGTGAGAGGTGTGCTTTGCATCAGTTTGTTTTGTTAGCTGTTGATATCATAGGAAATCTCTGTCATACCACTGCTGGATATAAACTTAAGGAACAAAAGCTCAAGGACCAAATAACAGAGTTAACACTTTAAAATATTAAAATACACAGTGTGTAACAAAGAATATAGACCAAAAAAAAAAAAAAAAAAAAAAAAAAAAAAAAAAAAAAAAAAAAAAAAAAAAAAAAAAAAAAAAAAAAAAAGAAAGAAATGATGGCCCATCTAAAGGAACAAGAAAAAAATCCAGAAACCATCAATGAAGATGAGACTTTGACATACTAGACAAAGACATTATAAAAAATGATCCTCAATATGCTTAAAAAGGTAAAGGAAAACACAGAAAGAAGGAAGGGCTATCAGGAAAACAATGAATGAACAATATGAGACTCTCAATAAAGAGACAGAAATTTTTAAAAAGAAGTGAACAGAAATGCAGGATTTGAAGGCAACAGTAACTGAAATAAAAAAATCACCGGGAGGGTTTCAGTAGCACATAGGGACTGGAAGAAGAAAGAATCGGTGATAGCGAAGACAAGGCAATTGAAATGATTCAGGCTGAGGAGCAAAAGGAAAAAAAGAATTAAAAAAAAAATGAACAGAACCAAAGACACTTGTGGGATGTCATAAAGCATAACAATACATGCATTAGGGGAGTGCCAGAAGAGGAATAAAGAGAGAAAGGAACAGAAGGAATGTTCAAAGAAATAATGGCAAAAAATTCTCCAAATTTAACAAAAGACATGAATATGCATATTCAAGACCCATGCCCAGACACATAGCAGTCACCTGATGTCTGCCCAGGCTGAGGAGAAAGTTCTGAAAGCTGCAAGGGAAAAGCAACGTGCTGAAGTGTTGATTTCTCATCAGAAGCCATGAGGCAAGAGGGCAGTGGTACAAAATATTTCAAGTGCTGAAAGAAAATAATTTCCTACCAAGAAGTTTGTATCTGGGTGAGACTGTCTCTCAAAAACAAGGAAGAGATGAAGATATTTCCAGATAGAAGCTGAAGGAGTTCATCACCACTAGACCTACCCAACAAGGAATGCTAAAGGGAATTCTTCAGACTGAAAGGAAAGGACACTAGACAGTGGGTTGAAGTAGCACAAAGAAATAAAGCTCTCCAGAAAAGATAACCATATGGTTAATTGTAAATGCTGGTACTATTGGATTGTAATTTTTGGTATTTAACTCCACTTTTAGTTCTTATGGTTTCTAACATGCACAGGTATAAAAATTAATGTTAAATCTATGATGTGGGGCTTACAATGTATAAAGATACAATCCGTAACAAGCACAACAAAAGTGGGGGTTACTGATGGGGACAGGAACAGAGTATATGTATGTGATTGAAGTTAATTTCGCATCAAATCAAACGTTATAGATTTAGGATATTAAATTTTAGCCCTATGGGTATGAAATATGTAAAAGCTCCTACAACTTACAAAAAGACAAAATAACCCAATTAAAAAATAGTCCCTGGAATGGCTACTGTTTTAAAAATGGAAAATAACAAGTGCTGGAGAGGTTGTGGAGAAATAGGAAAACTTGTACATTGTTGGTGGGAGTGTAAAATGGAGCAGCCCCTGGGGAAGACAGTTTGGTGGTTCCTCAGAAAGTTAGGTGTAGAATTACCATTATGACCCAGCAATCCCATTTCTAGGTATAAACCCTAAAGAATTGAAAACAGAGACGCAAACAGATATTTGCATACTGATGCTCACAGTGGCATTATTCACAATTGCCAAGCGATGGAAGCAACCAAGTGTCCTTCAGTAGATAAATGGAAATCAAAATGTGGTATATATATATCTAATGCAATAATAGTCATCCATAAAAGGAATGAAGTTCCAATCTATGTAACAACATGGGTGAATCTTACAAACATCATGTTGAGTGAAGAAAAAAAAAACCAGATGCAAAAGGACAAATATTGTATGATCTCACTGATATGAAATAACTAGAACAAACAAATTCATAGAATCAGAAACTAGAATACAGGGTACTGGCGTGGGGGTAGGGAATGGAGAGTTAATGCTTGACTGGTACAGAATTTCTTTATGAGGTGATGGAGGAGTTTTGGTAATGGATGGTGGTGATGGTAGCACAACAGTGTGAATGTAGTAATAGCACTGAATTTTATATTTGAATGTGTTTAAAAGGGAAAGTTTTATGGTGTACATAAGTTCCTAGAATAAAATTTAAAAATCCATAGGACTGTATGAGACAAGCAGTGAACCTTAATGTAAACTATGCACTACAGATAATAGTATAATAATATGGTTTCATCAACTGTAACAAAATGTTAATAATAAGGAAGCATTTATCGGGAGGAGAAGGCACATGCTAGAACTCTGAATTTTCTGCATGATTTTTCTATAAATCAAAAACTTCTCTAAAAAAAAAGTAAAAAAAAACCCCAAAAACACTCCCTGTAATTTTTAAGTTCCTCACCTGACTGATTTTGCTCAATCTTATCAGAGGCTGATTTCTGTAAAGCTGATTATTAACCAAGTGGTTTATGCACATTAAGATGGAGTAAACACGGGCATCTCTGGGCGAAATTGTTAATAAGTTCCCCAGGGTAGTTTTTCCGTGTCCTTAGTCACACTGCCTTCCTCTGGGAACTTCTCAACCTCTCCCCTCACCCCGCCCATCCAAACTCCTGTTGCTAGAAAAAAGGTTGGAGACTTGGCCACAGTTGGGTATAAGTGACTGATAAATGGATCCTCTCCCAAGAGGATCAAATCTTGAAATTTGAAATAAATCATAGTCATCAGGCGTTTTTGGGGAGGCTGGGGATAAGGTAACAGCTTCCCGGGCTTCTGACATCTCCTCTGGTGGAGACACCTTACGCCCCAGGGGAATCCTGGTTCAAGTTCCTATCTCAGCCTGCTGCATGGACTGGGGCTCCCTGGGCTCTAACTGGGTGTGCCTGTGGTCTCATGGGGGGCTGGAGGGGTACAGGATAAGAGGGGGGAGGAGCCCGTGTTGTTTGAAGCCTAAGTGCGATAGAAAGCCATCACTCGGCTACAGGTAAAGCCACGTGGGATCGGAATGGCCACCCTTGTTTTGACTGAGGATCTGTTTTCATTCCCTTCTCAGATATGGCATCCCCAAAGGCACAACGTCCACTTTGCCTCTCCCACTGCCAGAGCAGGATTCAGCCATCATTTGGAGGGAAGTTTCCCCTTGAACAATGGCTAAGTTTCTTGATGCAGGGCATAGATGTTCCTTGAGTGTCTTTCTGTTGAAAACCAACAAGGCTCCATCCAGCCTGGCTTCCTTTAAGAGAGATGAAGCTCGCAGCCCGAGGTGGTGAGGGCACCTTGGAAACCAACGCCTCAGCCCTGCCGTGTCGGGATGGGTCTGTGCTTTTTCTTGCTCATTTACTGAGAAACCTGTCACAAACACCGTACTTTAGGAAGTGGTAAGAAACACTGAATAAAATATGAACACCGGAGGCATAAAAGCGCCTTTGAAACCAAGACAGACTTTCACTAGGGCCTGCCTCATGGGCTGGGCACATTGCACGTGCTACCCTCTATTCATAGCAAATCTGTTTTTAAACTTGGTTTAGACCCTGGGAAGCAGTGAAACTGGGGATTTCAAATGAGCCTCTCAGTCCAGATGTGTCCATAATAGAAACCACTGGGCAGTGGGGCATAATTAACACTCTCTCCTTCCCTGAGATGGGCAGACTGGCCTTAATTTTGCCATCTGGGCTCCACATGAATTGGCTAGAATGTCTGAGTAGATTTCCAGCTGCTGCTCCTGCAGCTCTGGCTTCCAGCAGTATTCGCATTCCAAATAAAATGCGGCCTGAAATAGATGTGCGATACGTGTTCAAAGCTATTTTTAATCAATGATCACTTGGTTAGCTGTGAAAGATTATCAGCAGGTCGCCATCTATTTCAGATTTTGCTGTGTCCTGCAGAATGGATCTAAACACACAGCGACTTCAGCTTCCCCTGCGGTCCTTGCGCTTTGTCAGCTCTGTGGATGGGGGAGAGGAAGGGAGGTGAGTAGACAGAAGCCACCCAGATGTGCACACAGGCAGAGGTGCCAGAGCTGGAGGGCCATTTGCTTGGGCTCATACCCCGTTTAAGTCTGCTCTGGTCCCACAGAGGACCTTTGTGGAGCCACCATGCGTCTGAAGATTCTGTCCTCTGAACATCCATCCTGAAACTCACCATGTTTCTGTCTAACAAGCCAATCTCTTAATTCCTGGGAGAGCTCAGAGAGAAATGTTTACTTTTCATTTTCTAGCTGTAGGGGTGCTGCAGACACTGCACATTTCTTTATAGTTAGTATCTCCCTGGAAGCTTGCAATTTCTGTGGGGCATGCTGCCAGTATCATCCCCTAGTTTGTGTGTGTGTTTTGTTTTAGTTTGTTTTTGTTTTTAAATAATAGCACCTTACATTTATTTAGATACTTAATATTTGCAAGCACATCTATAATCTCATTTGCAAAAGGCATTTACATAATATGAATACTTAAGTACTTACAAGTGCAAATTAATTTTGTTAAGCAGAATAAGCTTAATATTTTCTCTTCCTTTATCGCTCCCTCCTCTTTTTCTGTTTTCCTCTTTGATCCAGCAACTCTGACATGTTTTTACACATGCATTGGCAACTGTATTTCAATTGCACCAAAGTGTCTTGTTCCTCAGTCTTTGTGCTTTATCTTTCTACTTTTAAAAAGATTAGCCCTCTGTCTTTTGTCCTTAATGTTCATTTTGCCCTAATTTTCCACCCTTCCCAAATATTAACCTATTGTTTCCAAAAGCTTTGTGACATGATTTAGTTACAGTTTAGGCATTGCTTTGACTTTTCTCAAAAACACTTCTCTTATGTATATTTCTTTTCTTTTCCTGAATATTATTCTTTCAGTCAAGAATATTTGCTTGCGTAAGACTATTTTCAACTTTGGTGTTCTCTCATTTTGTGATTTAGTGAAGTGATTGAAATTTAACTTCTTTCTATCTACTTAAGTGCAAGGGGAGGAGAAATGGGTCTGATAGACTGAGTTAGAATAAAGCACTCGTCTTGAATTTCCTGAGTGGGAGTTGAGAATTACTGATGAGATGAATGAATTATGGTATCCATTCTAAACCCTGGGAGATATGTGACTTCCAGAGGATTAGTGAGATGAGGTATATGAAATGGTTAAATGGCAGGAAGCCAAAATAAAAATTCTAAATAAAAGCATTGATTCCTGGGGGGAGAAAAGAAGACTTGATTGTCACGTACCTGGAGGAAATGGGCGGAAGTCCAGAAGTGTGCCAGTTTGAAAGGATTATGTATCCTAGAAAAGCCATGTTTTAATCCTGACCCATCTTCTGGAGGTAGCCATTTCGTTTAATCTCTATTCAGCATTGTAGGTTGGATATTTGATTAGATTATCTCCGTGGAGATGTGACTCACCCAATTGGGAGTATTAACCTTGGATTAGAGGGAGATGTGACTCCACCCATTCCATGTGGATCTTGATTAGTTTGCTGGAACCCTTTAAAGGAAGCATTTTGGAGAGAGCAAGAGAGCCACGAGAACCATGAGAGCCCACACAGCCAGAGACCTTTGGAGATAAAGAAGGAAAACACCCCTGGGGGAGCTTCGTGAAACAAGAAGCCTGGAGAGAAAGCTAGCAGACGTCACCACGTTCACCATGTGCCTTTCCATCTGAGAGAGAAACCCTGAGCTTCATTGGCCTTTCTTGAGTGGCGGTAACCTCTTGTTGGTGACTTAATTTGGATATTTCTACAGACTTGCTTTAATTGGGATATTTCACAGCCTAGATCTATAAACTTGCAACTTAATAAATTCCCCTTCTTAAAAGCCATTCTGTTTCTGGTGTATTGCATTCTGGCAGCTAGCAAACTAGAACAGGAAGTGAAACTGGATTTCACATCTGCTTTTAAAAAATGACACAGCCAGGGTGATCGATTGTCTTGGTTTGCTTGGGACTGCCTCTGTTTTAGTTCTAAAAATTTTGCCTCCCTAGAATTGCCTCAGTCCTGGGCTAACTGAGACGACTGGTCATTTTAGCTTCCTTTTCCATAAGGAAGGGAGAAAGGGCAGTGAGCCAGGGAAGTGGAGACTTGCTGTCTTCACATCATTGGCTACCTCCCAATGCGATTAAATAGTATCCACCACCTCCCTCGTGTAAGTAGGGGCTTTTGGTCATCAGTTCTTCTCTTATTTTTTCTAAGCTTACCTTTTCTTTTATCTTCTTTATCACTTGTCACCATAATTTAGAAATTTAGCATTTGGATTCTAGTATCCAGGACATTTCTCTGAATATAAACAAAGGAGAGTTATAAGAAAATTTAAATTTGGAGTATGGGGAGGTAAGGATGGAGAGTTGGGAATGGGAGGTGGGGGGTAGGTTCAGTACATACAATGAATAGATGAAACCCCAGATCCATGTGGATTTTAATTAATAAGCTGTCACGTGATGCATTCCACATTCCTGCAAATTTTCCAAGAGCTTAAAAATGTCTTCAGTGGTAAGCCTGCCACAGTCTCTGTTTTGAACAGAGGAATCCTTCATTCAGTATTTCTTTGTATATATTTTCCTGTTTTTTTCTTTTTGAGATCACCAGCTTTATTCTCCAATGTGCCATTGTATCCAAGGAGTATTTTTATAGGTTGCCATTTACTGCCTAAAAAATAAAACATTTTAAAAAGTAGTGTTCATGCTTCTAGCCTGTCTAGGTAAAGTTTGATGTTTGCTTTTTTCCATTGTTATTTTCTGCCTTATCAAAAAAAATAAAACATTAAACTGAAAACAATTTTCATTTATCTTGCCTCCATTCATTCAGTTTTGTGCTATCACAGATTAAGGAGCCCTGTGAGTTTTTCCTAAGGGACCATGTGACAGCCATTCTCCCAGATGTCCCAGTGATACCTTCTGCTATTCATGCCCTCCCATATTCAATAGGGCTGGCTTAGGTAATCACCAGGATATTGCAGAAATAATAGTGTGTTACTTCTGAGACCAAGCCATAGAAGACATTGCGGCTTCTGCCTGCTCTCTCTTGGATCTCTGAGGAAAGCCAGCCATCCATGTCATGAGAACTGTAGTCCAGGGAGAGGCCCACATGGAAGGATCTGAGGCCTCCTGCCAACACCAGAATCATCTGAGGGAACATGTTGGAATGAGATCTTCCAGGCCCATTCAAGCCTTCAGATGAGTGCAGCCACAGCCAACATCTTCATTGCAACCCCAAAACCAAAACCTCCCAGCTAAGCTGCTCCCAAATTCCTGACCCACAGAAAAGGTGTGAGATAAGGGTTTACTGGGCCATGGTTCTTGCTATTTCAGGCCAATACACTTTGGGGTAACTTATTACACAGCAATAGATAACTTATACAGTCCATAAACCTCAAGAGAGGTTTTCTAACACCAGAGGGCCTTCACTCCACATTTGTGAGATGAATTGTGATTAATGGAAAGTACATTTAATAGAAGAAACTGCACAATTAACATCACCTATTTTCTAATGACAATTCCCAAATTCTTCCCACATTTACTTTCTTTATTTTTATTTCCCTGTTTCTTCTGCCTCTTATCTTCTCCACAGTACCTAAGTTTTATCATCATCCTACACCCCTACGTCTTTCAAACTTTTATATCTTACTTTTGTTCTCATTTTAATATCATTGTATCTGTTCTATTGACTGTAAACAGATTTGTTTCTCCTATTAAAGTAATATGTGTTTATTATAGAAAATACAGTAAAAAGTATAAGAAAAATTGTCTCCGTCTAGTGACTGCTCAATAATTTAAGAAACATTTATTGAACCCCTATAGTGTGCTGGACATTGTGGCTATAATCATAAACAAGATAGGGGACCTGTTCTTGAGGTGTTTATAGTGTAGAAAGGGACATACAAATAAACAGAAAATTAAAAAACAATGTTATCAGTAGAAATATAGCCTAAGTGCAAGGTCTTTGGGGCTCATTTGGAGGGTCTTTGGAAGGTCTTTTAGAGAAAGTAACCTCTGGGTTTACCTTTGTTCCCCAACACCAAATCTATAGACCTATGAGCTGTGTCCTCTTCCTTCCATCCCATTACAGTAAAGGAGAGCCCAATGCTGAAAAAGCCAGTCTTTGCCCTGTCTTAGGCTGCATTCCTTCTCACCTGCTAGAGAACTTCACTGCTGCATTATCCCTTTTTGCTGGATCATACAAATCAGCTTAGAAACATACCCTAGAATACCTTATTTTAAAAGAAACCTCCCTTGTTTATTCTTATACATTATATAGATTTCCCTTTTTAGTTTATGGTGTATTCTAGTGGCTGGAAGGAAGTATCTAGAACTGTAGAGCTGTGTTCCAGTAGCCTTGATTCTTGGAGATGACTGTATAACTATATAGCTTTTACAGAGTGACTGTGTGATTGTGAAAATCTTGTGTCTGATGCTTCTTTTATCCAGGGTATGGACGGATGAGTTAAAAAATGTAGATAAAAATAAATAAATAATAGGGGGAGATAAAGGGTAAAAATTGGATAGATGGAAATACTAGTGGTCAGTGAGAGGGAGGGGTAAGGGATTTGGAATGTATGAGTTCTTTTTTATTTTTATTTTTTTCTTTTTCTGGAGTGATGCAAATGTTCTAAAAATGACCTTGGTGAAGATTATACAACTATGTGATGATTGTGCACCGTTGATTATGTAATTTTGTTGGACTGTGTACGTGTGGAGATTTCTCAATAAAAATAGTAAAAAAAAAAAAAAAAGAATCCTCCCTTGATTCCACGTGCCTTTGTAGCCAATGCTACATTTCTCTACTCTACTTCACAGTAAGCTATATGAAAGAGCAATCTTCCCTTGCTTTTACATTTTCTCTCCTTTCATTCTCTCCTCAATTAATTTTACCACACTCTTCTTATTAAGATTACCGATGAAAGGTGAGAGTCAACTTGTTGAAGACTGATCTCGTGCAAGCTGGTTTTCCAGGAAAGGAGTTCGTCTCCTGCATCCAAACCAGTCCTTGGCCCACTGCTGAAATGGTCATCCACAAGACTTGGACCTCAGCTTCCTTCCTGTGCCCAGGGTAGGACTATTTCTCCCTTAAATAACATGCTAAGCTGACAGAACAGGGTTGGAGCCAAGGCTCCATGAAGAATTCCACTTTTGTATCTCCAGTTATTCCTAATAGTCATAGTTCTTGCTAGATTTTTTTAGATTTTTGTATGTTACAACAAGACAACCCCATTATTGATCCTTTGTCCTTGTTTTCTCCCATGAATGCTGCCCCAGCAGGTGTGGAGAATGTCCTGTCATTTGCCCTTGTTTTCATGGCAAACAACAAAATCCACATTGCCAAACACTGCTGTTTCTTTACCCTCATGTCACCTAGCCCATAAGCAGCATTCAACAGAGTTGTCTTTCTTTTTGTAAAAACACTATTTTATTTCATCTTCAAACTCAGTTGACAATAGCTTTTGTAGGATGTCCTCCCATTTTACCAGCTGCTTTTAAATCTCCGTTGCTGTCTCCTATTCTCCATCCAGACCAATGGATGGAGTGATCCATTCAGACTTCTGTTTTCTTCCCTGGTTATACTTGCTCCCCAGAAAATCTCATCCTGCCTCTTGACTTTAGATGCTAATTTTAGATGCCATTTTTCATGTACATAACACAATGTTCTGGGGATGCCTTTTCCCCCTACCATGTTAATTCAAAATAGAGACATTTAACAACAGCAACAATTGAGTGAATTCTTAAAATAAATTAATAAATTATTAATTAGTTGTTAATTATAGTATTATAAATACTACTACATATACATGATGACTCTCCAATATCTGTCTTCTGTCAGGAAATCGCTCCTGAACTCCAGACTGCAGATCCACCAGTCTTAATATTTCCACTTGGTTATCTGATAGGGACCTTGAAATGAACATGGATGAAATATTGATTCTTGCCCTCAAACCCCTTTGGTTATTTTCCCAGTCTTCTCCTCAATAAATTCTCCTTGTCTTCTTCTCATTCATCAGTTCTACCCCTTAAATATACCCAGAATCTGTCAACTTCTCTCATTTGTTTACTGCCAATTTAACTGACAAGCTATCACTATCTCTTGTATGAATAACTAAAATATTCTCATAACTGTTCTCTCTGTGTCTTGTGCACCCCATCATAATTTATTCTCTGCATAGCATCCACAACAATCTTTCTTTTAAACATTTTTATCGTGAAATATGACATATAGAAAACAAATTTCAAAGTACCTTTTAACAAGAAGTTATAGGAAAGATTTCAAACTTTGGTATGGGTTACAGTTGCACAATTTCAGGATTTTCCTGAAATGGGGAAAGTTTTCAGTTTTTCCCCATTGAGGATGATGTTAGCTGTGGTTTTTCATATATTTCCCTTATGATGTTGAGGAAGTTCCCTTTTATTCCTATCCTTTGAAGTGTTTTCAACAAGAAAGGATGTTGAATTTTGTCAAATGCCTTTTCTGCATCAATTGAGATGATCATATGTTTTTTCTGCTTTTATTTGTTGATATGGTGTATTACATTAATTGATTTTCTTGTGTTGAACCATCCTTGCATATGTGGGATGAATCCTACTTGGTCGTGGTGTATAATTCTTTTAATATGGTGCTGTACTCGATTTGCAAGAATTTTGTTGAGGACTTTTGCATCTATATTTTTAGAGAGATTGGTCTGTAATTTTCTTTTCTTGTAGTATCTGTTTGGCTTTGGTCTGAGGGTGATGTTGGCTTCATAGAATGAGTTAGGTAGTCTTCCCTCTTCTTCAGTTTTTTTTGAAGAGTTTGAACATGATTGGCACTAATTCTTTCTTAATGTTTGGTAGAATTCACACGTGATGGCATCTGATCCTGGACTTTTCTTTTTGGGGAGCTTCTTAATGACTAATTCAGTTTCTTTACTTGTGATTGGTTTGTCGAGGTCGTCTATTTCTTCTTGAGTCAGTGTTGGTTGTTCATGCCTTTCTAGGAAGTTGTCCATTTCATCTACATTGTCGAGTTTATTAGCATAAAGTTGTTCATAGTATCCTCTCATTGCTTCCTTTATTTCTATGGGGTCAGTGGTTATGTCTCCTTTTCCATTTCTGATTTTATTTATTTGCATCCTCTCTCTTCTTCTTTTTTTCAACCTTGTGAAGGGTCCATTGATCTTATTGATTTTCTCATAGAACCAACTTCTGGTTTTGTTGATATTCTCGATTGTTTTCATGTTCTCAGTTTCATTTAGTTTTGCTCTAATCTTTGTTATTTCTTTCCTTTTGCTTGCTTTGGGATTAGTTTGTTGCTCTTTCTCTAGTTCTTCCAAGTGCACAGTAATTCCTCAATTTCTGCTTTTTTTGTTTTTTGATATAGGCATTTAGGGCAATAAGTTCCTCTCAGCATTGCTTTTGCTGCATCCCATAAGTTTTGATATGTTGTGTTTTCATATTCATTTGCCTCTAGATATATACTGATTTCTCTTGTAATTTCTTCTTTGACCAACTGGTTGATTAAGAGTGTGTTGTTGAGCCTCCATATATTTGTGAATTTTCTGGTACTCTGGCTATTATTGATTTCAAGCTTCATTCTTTTATGATCTGAGCAAGTGTTTTGTATGATTTCAATCTTTTAAAATTTATTGAGACTTACTTTGTGACCCAGTATATGGTTTATCCTTGAGAATGATCCATGAGCGCCTGCTGTTGTGGGTGTAATGTTCTATAAATGTCTGTTAAATCTAGTTTGTTTATTGTATTATTCAACTTCTCTGTTTCTTTATTATTCCTCTGTCTAGATGTTCTGTTCATTGATGAGAGTGGGGAATTGAAGTCTCCAACTATTATGGTAGATGTGTCTGTTTCTCTTTTCAGTGTTTTCCTCATGTATTTTGGAGCACTCTGGCTTGGTGCATAAGTATTTATGATTGTTATGTCTTCTTTTTGAATTGTTCCTTTTATTAATACATAGTGTCCTTCTTTGTTTCTTTTAAATGTTTTACATTTGAAGTCTAATTTGTTGGATATTAGTATAACTACTCCTGCTCTTTTCTGACTGTTGTTTGCATGAAATATCTTTTCCCAACCATTCACTTTCAACCTATGTTTATCCTTGCATCTAAAATGCATCTCCTGTAGGCAGCATATAGATGGGTCCTGTTTTTAAATCCATTCTGCCAGTCTATGTCATTTGATTGGGGAGTTTAATCCATTAACATTTAGTGTTATTACTGTACAGGCAGTACTTTCTTCTACCATTTTGCCTTTTGGATTTTATATGTCATATCTAATTTTTCTTCTTTTCACCTTTACGGAGAGTCTTCATTTCTACACTCTTCTCCACATCTCTCTCTCCTGTCTTTTCCTATCTGTCTCTAGTGCTCCCTTTAGTATTTCTTGCAGAGCCGGTCCCTTGGTCACAAATTCTCTCAGTGATTTTTTGTGTGAAATTGTTTTAATTTCCCCCTCATTTTTGAAGGATAATTTTGTTGGATAGAGAATTCTTGTTTGGCAATGTTTCTCTTTTAGTATCTTAAACATATCATCCCGCTGTCTTCTTGCCTCCATGGTTTCTGCTGAGAAATATACACATAGTCTTATTGGGCTTCCCTTGTATGTGATGGATTACTTTTCTCTTGCTGCTTTCAAAATTTTCTCTTTCTCTTTGACATCTGACATTCTGATTAGTAAGTGTCTTGGAGTACTTCTATTTGGATTTATTCTGTTTGGGGTGTGCTGCACTTCTTGGATCTGTAATTTTAAGTCTTTCTTAAGAGTTGGGAAATTTTCAGTGATAATTTCCCCCATTAGTTTTTCTCCTCCTTCTGGAACACCCACAACATGTATATTCTTGCGCTTCATGATGTCATTCAATTCCCTGAGTCCCTGCTCTTATTTTTCCATTCTTTTTCTTATATTTTCTTATGCTTGTTAGATTTCAAATGTCCTATCCTCCAGTTCACTAATCCTATCTTCTGCCTCTTGAAATCTAACATTATAGCTTTCCACTGTTTTTTCCTCATCTCTTCTACTGTGCCTTTCATTCCCATAAGTTCTGTGATTTGTTTTTTCAGACTTTTGATTTCTTCTTTTTGTTCATCCCTTGCCTTTTCTTTTTTCTCTCTCAATTCATTGATTTGATTTTTGATGAGGTTTTCCATGTCTGTTTGAACACCCTGAATTAATTGTTTCAACTCCTGTATCTCATTTGAATTGTTGGTTTGTTCTTTTGACTAGGCCATATCTTCAGTTTTCCTAGTTTGATTCATTATTTTTTTGCTGGTGTGTAAGCATTTAATTTCCTTAATTAATTTATTCTGGGGTTTGTTTTCACTTTCTTTACCTAGGATTTTCTTGCTGGATGACTTTGTTGTCTATTTGTTCTTTGACATTCAGTTCAGCTTATTCTAGACCTCTAGCTTAGGTTTTGTTTAATAGGGCAGAATTCTTCAGTTCTTGTTTCTTGCCCTGCATGTATGATATCTTTTTCCCCCCCTTAGGAGGGTCTACTTAGTTATTATAGACTCCAGTCAGATTTTCCCAGACCAAGCTGGCCTCTTCTCAGGAGGAAAGAGTCACCTGCATCAGTTTTCCCTGAGGGTGAGACCCAGAAGGTTGAAAGACTTTCCTATGAAGCCTCTAGACTCTGTATTTTTCCTATCCTGTCCAGTATGTGGTGCTTCTCTGCCTGCGGGTCACACCAGCATTAAGTGATGTGGTACCTTTAACTTCAGCAGAATCTCCCTGCTGGGGGTGTGGTTGAGACAAAGGAGAGGTTGTAGGCTGGCTTTAGTTGCTTCAGTTTTCCAGTCCCTGGGGTCTGAATTCCTTGAGGGAGGGGTTGCACCTGAGATGGACCCCTCCCCTCTCCTGGGGAAGGCATAGCTTCTAGGGAATTATTTCCTTTTACCTAATCAGCCTCTTTGCCTCTCAGACAAGCTTAATTCTGCCCTCGCCTGGGGCAGTTGGAGATTGAGAAGCCTTGCAGTTGTATGCAAAGAGCAGACAAGCCATAGAAACACAGCCACAAAAAAAGAAAAGAAAAAAAAGCCTTTTCTGAGCAGGACCCCTGTTCCTCGGGCTTGCCAATGAAGAGCTTAAGTTGTTAGTTCCTCTATGTATCTCCAGGTCCTATGTCTCCCCTCCTTTCTTTCAGGGCCCAGACCTTTCTGATCCAAGAAAACCTCTGTGTTTTTTCTTTCTTTCTTTTTCCATCAGCCTTGTCCCCTCTGTACCAGGGCAAAACCCAGCAACCTCAGCTTTTACTTGAGGTTCAGCTGAGCTGGAGGTCTGTTTTTAGTAGTCAGAATTTGTTAATTAATTCCACAATTGGAGCTTGGTTGAGCTCAGCCCCTTGCTGTTAGTGGAGTCTCTTTCCTTTCCCCTCTGGGAAGCAGCCTGTGGGAGAGGGGTGCTGACCTCCGTAGCTTGGGGGACTCATGGCTCTGGGTGGGCCCGCAGCCAGTCCAGCTCGTCCAGACTGGATTATGCTGTGTGTCTGGTCACTGATGTGGCCCTAGCAGTTGTTCTGTACTGTTCCTGGGTATTTACTAGCTGCTCTGGAGGATGAACTAAATCCCACACCTCACTGTGCTGCCATCTTGGACCTGTACCACTGCTCATTGTAGTTTTGACTTGCATTTCCCTTACAGCAAATGAAGATGAATATCTCTTCATGTGTTTTTTAGCCACTTTTGTTTGCTGATGAATATCTCTTCATGTGTTTTTTAGCCACTTTTGTTTGCTTTTCAGAAAAATGTCTATTCATGTCTTTTGTCCATTTTATAACTGGGTTGTTTGTTTTTTTGTTGTTGAGTTGTATGATTTCTTTATATATTCTGGATATCAAACCCTTACCCGATATGTGGTTTCCAAATATTTCCTCCCATTGTGTTGGCTGCCTCTTCACCTTTTTGACAAAGTATTTTGAGGTACAGAAGTAGTTGATTTTGAGGAGTTCCCATTTATCTGTTTTCCTTTTGTTGCTTGTACTTTGGGTGTAAAGTTTAAGAAGCTACCTCCTATTACTAAGTCTTGAAGATGTTTCTCTATATTTTCTTCTAGGAATTTATGGTACTGGCTCTTATATTTAGGTCTTTGATCCACTTTGAGTTAATTTTTGTATAGGATAAAAGGTGGGGTTCCTCTTCATTCTTTTGAATATCCAGTTTTCCTAAGCCCATTTAGTGGAAAGACTATTCTGTCCCAGTTCAGTGGATTTGGTGGCCTTGTTGAAGAGGAATTGACTGCAGATTTGGTGTTCTATCTCCACATTCTCAATTTTATTCTACTGGTCAATATATCTGTCTTTGTGCCACTACCATGCTGTTTTGACCACTGTAGCTTTATAATAAGCTTTAAAATCAGAAAATGTTAGTCTTCCCACTTAATTTTTCTTTTTTAGAATATTTCTGGCTATTTGAGATCTCTTTCCCTTTCCAATAAATTTGATAACCAGCTTTTCCAAGACTTCAAAGTAAGATTTTAGAATTTTGATCGTATCTATAGATCAATTTGGGTAGAATTGATATCTTAATGACATTTAACTTTCCAATCCATGATCAGGGAATGCCTTTCCATCTATTTAGAACTTCTTTAATTTCTTTTAGCAATATTTTGTAGTTTCTGTGTACAGGCCTTTACACCCTAGTTAAGTTTATTCCTAAATAATTAATTCTTTTTGTTTTTATTTTTAATGGAATTTTTTCCCCTTAATTGTCTCCTCAGCTAGATCATTACTTGTGTATAGAAACATTACTGATTTTTGCACATTTATCTTGTATCCTGCCACCTTGCTGAATTTGTTTATTAGCTCAAATAGCTTTGTGGTAGTTTTCTCAGGATTTTTCAAGTATAGGATCAAGTCATCTGCAAATAGTGAAACTTTTCCTCCTTCCTTTCTGATTTGGATGCTTTTATTTCTTTTTCTATCCTGATTGTTCTAGCTAGAACTTCTAGTACAATGTTGTGTAGTAGTGGTGACCGGGGGCATCCTTGTCTTGTTCCTGATCTTAGAGGGCAAACTTGAATCTCTCATATTATATATGATACTGAATGTGGGTTTTTCATATATGCCCTTTATCATATTGAGGAAGTTTCCTTTGATTCCTACCTTTTGAAATATTATTATCAGAAAACACTGAATTTTGTTGAATGATTTTTCAGCATCAATCAAGATGATCATGTGATTTTTCCCTTTTGATTTGTTAATGTGTCGTGTTACATTAATTGATCTTGTGTTGAACCACCCTTGCATGCCTGACATAACCCCACTTGGTCATTGTGTATAATTCCTTTAATGTGCCATTGGATTTGATTTGCAAAAGTATTTTGTTGAGAATTTCTGCATCTATATTCATTAGGGAGATTGGCCTGTAGTTTTCCTTTCTTGTAGCATCTATATCCAGTTTTGGTATTAGAGTGATGTTAGCTTCAAATGAGTTAGGCAATGTTTCTTTTTCCTCAATGTTTTGGAAGAGTTTGAGTAGGATTGGTGTTAGTTCTTTTTGGGATGTTTGGTAAAATTTCCCTGTGAAGCTCATAACAATCTTTTAAAAACATGAATATCAATTCATTTCTCTGCTTAAAACCCTCTACTACTTTCCATGGTTCTTGCCTATTTTTCTGGCTTCATTTCACATCACACTCCCCTTTGCATACTGGACCCCATTTGCAGAGGCTTATTTGCTATCCTCAGGCCAGGCTTGTCCATGCTAGGACCTTTGCACCTGCTTTCCCCCAGCTCAGAGTTACTCTTTGCATGACTGGCTCATTCTCATCACTCAGATCTCAGCTTAAAAGTCATTTCCACAGAAGGTCTTCTAAGACCATCTAGCCAGTAAAGAACTCTTCCTCCAGTTGTTCCCTAAGCCTGCAAACTTATCACTCTCTATCTCCTTAAATCAATTTATTTTCTCCTTTGGATATAAATCATTATTGTAAAGTCTCTTGCTTGAAAGGTGTCTGGTATAGTCAAACTTCCTGGTTTGAAACCGGCTTTTCCAATTATAACTGCAACACCAGGGGAAGTTTCTAAGCTCTTTGTGTCTCAGTTTCCTAATCTATAAATTGGGATTTGTTAGCTATCGTGAGGATTGACTTTTTACATGTAAAGAAGTGCTTAGAATGAGCCTAGCATGGAGGCAGGGCTCACTGAATGTTAGCTACCTTACGTTGCCTGCATTCCCCGCGAGATGTACCTCTGTGAGAGCAGGATTTGTATTGACCATCTCAGTTTGCCCCACCAGATGCACGAGATGCTCCACCCTTCTCCACCCCACTCATTGCCTGGGCAGACATTGGTATGAACGGCATCAAGGGCCCTTGCCTCTGGCTTCAGGTTGGGTTTTGCTAATGTGGAGCACCAGCAGGAGGTGGGAGGGGGATGTGTGAGTTGGTGTTTATTCCTCTGGCTCCTTCTTTTGGGGTCATGGAAGAATGGCTGTGCCCATGACTGAAAGTCACAGCTCCTATCAGGAGCTGCTTTCTACAAGCTCTCTCTTCAGGCACCACCAACTGCTCCCTCCTTTGCCCCTTTGGGCCCAGGTACTGGTGGTGGTATCCATCGTAACCTCCCTTGTGGTTTATCTACCTCCTGCTCACAGCTTTGTAATTTATTAAACTATCCCGCAATTACCAACTTTGAGAGTGCCATCTGTTTTTTGCCAAGACCTTGATGATACAGGGACCCAGACTTAATTACTACTGATCCCCTGAGCCCTGGCATAAAGTAGAAGCTTAATAATACTCTTTTGTGTGAGTGGAATCAGTAAATGAATGCGCAAACAAGTAATCTGAGATCCGAAGGATATGAAGGTGTTAGTCTGGACAGGAAAGTAAATAAAAGTGTTCCAGGAAAGAAACAGTATAGAAAGGCTTGGTGGAGACAGAAAGTGGTATTTTGAGGAATGCAAAGGAACAATATGACAGAATTGGGAAGCTGGGCAAGAAAAAGGGTCAGGTTCTGTCCATCCTTGTCACATAGGCATGTGAAGGTATGGAGACTTTTCCTGAGGGCACTGAAGAGTTGAGGTGATGTCTACCAGGTTTCTCCCCTATAAAGTTACTATTTTTCCCTTTGAAATGAAAATACATTTGAGACTATGCCAGTCTCCAGTTTCTCCTTTAATTCGCATTTACCAATTTACATTCATCAGTGGATCTTACCAGTAGCTTTAAAACTTTTTTTATTGTGCTAACATATATACAACATAAAACTTCCCATTTTAACTGCTTTTAAATTACAATTCAGTGGTATTACATTCACAATGGTATTACATTCACCAATACCACCACCCATTTCCAAAATTTTCCCATCACCCCAAATAGAAACAGTTACACATTAACTTCCTATTCTCCTCCCACTCCACAGCCCCCAGGCCCGTGGTAACCTGTACTCTACTTTCTGTCACTTTAAAATTGCATATTATAGTTATTCCATATATGTGGAACCATACATTATATGTCCTTTTGTGTCTGGTTTATATAACTCAACATGATGTCCTCAAGGCTCATCATCCATGTTTGTAACGTGTATCAGAACTTCATTCCTTTTTATGGCTGAATAATATTCCAGTGTATAATTTTACCACATTTTGTTTATCCATTCTTCCATTGAAGAATATGTGGGTTGATCCCACCTTTTGACTATGTGAATTGTGCTACTATGAACTTTGGTGTAAGAATATCTGTTTAAGTCCCTGCTTTCAATTCTTTTGGGTGTATTCCTAGAAGTGGGATTACTGGGTCATATGGTAATTCTGTACTTAACTTTCCGAGGAACTGCCAAACTGTTTTCCACAGCAGCTGCACCATTTAACACCCACTGCAGTAGTGTACAACTGTTCCTATTTCTCCACATTCTCACCAACATTTGTTATTTTCTGTTTTTTTTTTTTAATAGTAGTGATTGGCAGTGAGGTAGTATATTGCTGAGATTTTATCTGCCTTTCCCTAATGGTTAATGATGTTGAAACAAAATTGTTGCAATTTTTACATGGTTTTCTAATAGTGATTTTCTATTTCCCTCTCTCCTTATATATATAATATTTGGAATTCTTCTTTAAGGAGGAGTTGTGCTTTCTCCCCCATTTATTTATTTAGTCTTTTTTTCATGTCAATATGGACTCATGGGTATTTATTTTATGTTTTGGGCAATACTCTAATACTATCATTATTTATTTTGTTTCATAAATTACATGAACTGTTCCAGCTGTAGCCATTGGGTGTACTTCTAGGTTGGCCCCTGTGTCTTTTTGACAAATTGCTTTTTTTTAAAAAATGTTAGTACTTCTTTATTTTTGCCACCAGAAGATGCTTCAGCGAACTGTGTTTTTAAATTGGTCAAATCCATTATGTGATACCATCTGAAATGTATGATGGAGGATATGACTTAAGAGTCAGATTTCCTGAAATTGGGAAAGAAATTGAAATAGAAGGAAAGCTACTTTGAAAAGAAAGAGGGGTAAAGTCTTACCCCAAGATGTCAAGAGCCACCCAAAAAAACACACATAAAACTTGATTCCCCAGTTCAGGGTCAAACCTGTGGAAAGGAAGTATGCTTTTTTTTTTTTTTAGTATTTGGACATTCCATTTCTTAGTTTCCTAATTTTGGTTCATTTTTTGGTTGGCTGGGATTCTTCAAGTACCTTTTTCAGGAAAGTTAAATGGGTAGTACATTTTCTGATTCCATTAATATTTAGGAATGCCATTAAGCATGAAAGTAAGTTCATCATAGTGATAGAATATCTGTTGTATTTTTCTGCCTATCAGCCTGGTTTTTGGCTGAGGAACATTTTCTCCCCTAACCTATGTGGTTTTGGTGCAAAAATCACTCCAGACTTGATAGGTCCCTAGATCTGGCTAATTGTGATGACATATCCACAATGATTTATCCAAGGGGTAGGCACATAACCTGTAAAGGGCTATTTGGGGTCCTTGAATTGAGCTAAAATGCACATATGGACTGTGAGCCATAGAGCATAGGTTGGCCTTTCTGTGGTCACCTTTCCTGTCATATGAACAGAGCCTGTTTTTTGGCAGGAGAAATGAGGTCCACACAACCAAAATAATAAAAAATCTAGAACAGATTTGAGAAATGTAAAGAGAGATAGATGATAGAGAGATAAAGTGAGAATTGTTTGAGATCTTGGATCTAGCTGTGCTTGCAGTCTTACTCTTGGACTTCACTGTCACACAAGCCAATAAATTCCCTTTTTTGTTTTAAAAAAATATTGAGTTAGTTTGAGTTGATTTCCTGTCCTTTACAATTGAAAAAGGTGTAGAATTGGCTACAGGTATAGGCTATTGCTAGAGACAGATTCTGCAGTGAGGGGAAGTTGGTTGAGTATAAGTATGGCACCAAATGATGAGGGCTCCTATAGCACGTTCAGGAAAGTTGGCAACCCTTGTGATGCTGTTATCAAACATGGTTCAACAGTCAACTGTTGTCTGCATGGACTCGGACCATGTGCCTGCTGAACTTGGAGCTGAAGGGGGGGCAATCAAAATTTTCAGGATGTTGCCTGCTTCTTGTATGTCTTTCAAGAAAGGAAAAAACTTCAATAAAAATTGATCCCTCCGAATGCAAAAAGGAAATAGTATATGACACTAAGAGATGCTTTTCCCCTCTGTAGATGTGAAGAGTAATCTAGGCTTGCTGAGGAGTCAGATAATCATATACCTCATGCAACTGTGAAAGCCAATTTCCCGGTATCCCTGCCCCAACCTGAGGTTAGTGTTGGCAGAAGCAGGAGGCAGGAGACATGGGTGGTGGTGGGGAAAAGATATGATAGGGGCTCAGGAGGATAGGAGGGATCAGGGAGCCAGAGCCTTTAAGCCCCTCCCCAACCCTCCTGCTGAACACTCACTGGTGTAAAGGCAATGATTCATTCCATAGTAAACAGCCAACCCATGGATCTGTTCCGTTTCAGCTCCTCAGCCTGAATCCAAGGTAGGAATCCTTTAATTGAGGCTTAAGACCTGTTTCCAAGATATACAAAAGGTTCATCCAAAATCGAAGACATAGCAAGATGAGATTTCTGGTGTTGCTCACTCATCATAGCAACTGAGGAGGATTTTAATAGTGTTGAATTGTGAAAGATATGCCAAGCTTGAAAACAGGAGCTTGGGATTACTCAGTTTTTAAGGAAACCCCATGTTTTTGTAATAACACCAAAAGAAGAGGGCTGCTAAGGAGCAAGATCTCCAAAAGAGGACTTCTTCCCAACCTTCGTTTCAGGCACAGCTTTGGAGAAGAAAGAATTTGGGTAAACATTGGGGTGATCCAAAGTCAGCACACAACTCCTTCCAGTGGTATTCTTTAGGGTATGATACATGTTGTGGATACTTTTGAAGGTATCCTGTTTTCTTCCTCCACTGTATAATGGGAATGTAAGGAATTATAGCACTGATAATTTAAATAGCAGGATGCTGGACCAAGAGGAACCGTATCTGGATGTGAGTGACATGTGCTTCACCCAAAGATCCTGAATATGGAGCTCCAGTTGGTAACCGAATGTGATGCTGGGTTGTCTTCTTTGGAGTAAGTATGATTATGATTATCCATTAATTGGACAACATTAGGTGGAGGCACTTTTGAAATTCTATTGCCTAAAAATGTGTATGAGTATGTATTGAATAGGCATGAGATGAAATGTAGTGAACATTTGCCCTTATTGGCTGTCTGGCTCCCTGGTTTCTGTTGAGGAGTTGTCTTTCTCCATCTCATAAGTTCTTGCTGTTCTGTTAACCACAGCGTACCCCCTGTATGTAGTCGCGGTGAGTGACTCAGGCTGACCAGTAATGGTCACCCCTTTGTTCTTGGTGACTGGACGTATTCTGAGTACAGGAAAGCAGAGTATTTTCATGAGATTTGAAATCTCATAGGCACAGAAATTCTGCTTCCATTTGAGTCATGAGCTTAAACAATGTGGGCTTGAAGCTGGCAGTGCCTATGTTTCCTGGAATAGAGAAAAGTGTACTTATAGTGGGGGAGAATGAGGCCAAGATGGAAATAAGAGCAAAAAAAGGATGAAGTAAGAGATGGTGAAGTGGGTGGTAGGGAGGGAAGAGAAAGAGGGAGAATGACATTATTTGAGCCACTGGGTACTGCTATATCTAGTTACCTTGGATGCTGTGTCAGCAAATACATTAATATTTTCCCTTAAACTCATTTAACTGAGGTTTCCTCTCAGTTGAAATGAAAAGAATCATAACAACTGGGTATACAGTCTTTAATTATAGCTTTTTAACCTTTTGCTTTATTAGAGAAGTTGTGGGTTTACATAACACTCCTGCATAAAATACAGGAATCCCCTATACCATCCCACCACCAACACCTTGCATTGGTGTGGAACATTTGTTACAATTGATAAGAGCACATTTTTATAATTGTACAATTAACTAAAGTCCATGGTTTAACTTAGGGTTCACTGTTTGTGTTGAATTATAATTTCGCCCCTCAAAATTTTGTAGACTCTGCTTAATTTCCTTCTGACATCAATATACAAAGGAGAAGTCTGATATCAGCCTCATATTTTTCCCCTTTATATGCAATTTATTATTCCTGTTTGGATGTTCAAAGTTTTTTTCTTTATCCTTCCATTAAAACCTCTTCCAAGAAGCACCTAGTTGTAGACATTTTTTCACATGTTCATATATATGTGTGTGTGTACGTGTATTTTTTTATTTTTCTGGAACATAGTGAGCTCTTTAAATCTGCATAGCTGAGGCATTTTCCAATTCATGATTTTTCAGTTGTCTTTGATTATGGCTTCCATTCCATTTGCTTTGGTTTCTTTTATCTGTAATTCAAAAGTTGGATCTGTGTAAGTTAAAGGAATTTGGAGAAGGAGGGAAAAGAACAATATTCTGAGAGCCACAAAAAGCAGGTCACTAATGAAGATCAGCTGTCCCGTTTCTGGACCGAAAGAGGGCTTGCGTTCTTATTTCAGGGACCCATATTATTTGGGAGAAATGAATGGTCTTTGCATCTTTTCTTGATGAGCAGAGTCTTTCTGTACAGGTAGAATAACACAGGGTTTGCCAGTCCCACTCTTCAGCACAGCTCAATCAGCAGGGTGGTTGTCTTAGTTTACCAGGGCTGCTATGACAAATACCACACACTGGCTGGCTTAAACAACAGAAACATTGGCTTACAGTTTGGAGGCTAGAAGTACAACCTCAAACTCTCAGTGGGCTATGTTTTCTCCAAAGTCTATAGCATTCTGGTGTGGCTCAATTTTTTTCTACCTCCTTCACATGGCGAGCTGGCCCATTCTGTCTCCTGTTTGTACTTCCATGTCCAGTTTTCTTTGCTTGTGAGGACTTCAGCCACATTGGATTACAGCCCATCCTCACTCAGTTTGGGCACATCTTCAAAGGTCCTACTTGCAAATGGATTCTCACCCATAAGACTAGGGTTAGAACTCGAACATGTCTTTATGGGGGACGTGATTCAATCCCCAAAGGTGGTTAATGAAAATGTCTTACTTTTCAAGATGGTGTGTTTTTATCTTCAATCTCTCCCCCTCATATTTATAGGAATTTTAAGAGAAATTTGGGAGAGGCTGGGTCAGATGACTTTTTTTTTTATTAATTAAAAAAAAATAACAACAAACAAACAAACAAAAATATTAACATATCATTCCATTCTACATATATAATCAGTAATTCTTAATATCATCACATAGTTGCATATTCATCAGTTCTTAGAACATTTGCATTGATTTAGAAAAAGAAATAAAAAGACAACAGAAAAAGAAAGAAAACGATAAATAAAAAGATTATACATACCATACCCCTTACTCCTCGCTTTCATTTATCACTAACATTTCAAACTAAATTTATTTTAACATTTCTTCCCCCTATTATTTATTTTTATTCCATATATTCTACTCGTCTGTTGGTATGGTAGATAAAAGGAGCATCAGTGGGTCAGATGACTTTTAAGGCTTGAATTCGTTATGTTGACATAAGAACCAGCTTCCATTCATGTACTTTGTGCTTTCTATGTTCATTTAACTGATTAATTCAAATTACAAATCTGCATTATTGAGCACCTTTTACATGCCAGACATTGTCTGGGTAGGCTATAAAGCTAAATGGGACATCCTTTTAATTTTTAAGGATCTAGCAATCTAGTGGGGTAGGGAAACATATAAACCAACCACTTGTATATGACTAGTAAGCATCTGATACATATGCACAGTGCTCTGGGAGCGATTTGGGGAAGGCTTCGCAGGGAGGAGGCAGACAAATGTACTGAGCTTGGTAGAATTAATAGAAACTTGCCGAATAATTGGAGAAGTGGTATTAACGTGTTAAACTGTTAACATTGGCATGTGTCCTTTTAATGGGGCATAGTGGGATTCGGCCCGCATATTGATTTGCCTTTTCACATTTTTACCACACTACTTTTAAGTTTCACAAGTGTTTTCTCATGACTGACCAAGCTGATACCACACACAATGTAGGCGATTACATGGGCAGCTTTGCCTCTTTCCTCAGTTTAATTTCTCTCTGTCTCTACTTGCTGGGTGGGTGGGGGGCTGCTGTGTTCTTTCATAATTTAATTGCTTCTCTATTACAGCATATACTTATGTAATCTCTGAAAAGCAGAGAATGTGACAACGTAAAGGGATAATCTAGTCTAACCTCCCCATTGACACTAATATTTTGCAGCTGTTAAGGTCACATTGCTAAGGGGGAGCCAAGCAGGAATTACAATAATGGTGATAGGAATTGAATAGTATGGGCAATGCATAAGATGTTTCCACAAACATTATTGCATTTAGTGTCCACAGAAATCCTCTGAGCCTGATATTATTATTATTCTCATTTTACCAGTGAGGAAATGAGATTTTTAGCAATGCCACAGTATTTGTTTAAAAATATTATATTAGACCTTTGGACTTTCAGCTGAATACTTTCCTTATTACCCAATGAAATTCATTTGTATAAGTGAATTATACTTAAAAATACATTTCAGACTAGGATCTAGAATTATCTTTTTTCTTTTGCAGATGATGAGAATATTCACAAATAGTATCTAACACAATACTAATTTCCTATATTTCTTGTAGTCTGTATCACTAGTAATACTTCCTGTGCCCCTTGATTTTACGCTGCTTTTGTGTTATTGTCCAGTTGGTGTTTATATGATTTGTGTTGTTTAAAAGCAAAACTATTTCCCTGCTTAAAATCTAGCACATTTCTTTCATAGCCCTCTTTGTGACCATTGAGTTTACCAAACTGCTTTGCCATGGCAGACAGATGACCAGATTTCATATAGCATGTCTTTGGCTATTCTTGTCAGCCATTGCAGCAAAGTTTTGCAATATTCTTTTAAAGAGTATGTTGCAATGTCAGTGGCCTCTGGTTTCTAATACCTTTTGTCTCTTCTTTTTTTTAAAAATTATTTTGGAATAATTTCAAACTTATAGGACATTTTAAAAAGAAGAGAAACCCTATACAGAGAACTCCAACATACTTCTACCCCACCCTGACACCAGAACTACCAATTTTAATATTTTGTCACATTTGCCATGTCTATCTATCTCTCTATCCATCTATCCATATATGTCTCTGTCTAATTCTCAATCCATTTGAGTGTAAGTTGCATACATCATGCTCCTTTAACACTGAGACTGCCATGTACATTTCCTAAGAACAAGGGTGCTCATTTATGTAACAACCTTAAGCACAACTTTCAAGTTCAAGAATGTTAGCATTGATATAAAACTTTCTGTCTGTATCTTTTCATATGTCCCTTGCAGACTTTGCTTCCCTCTTGCTAGATCTCATCCAGGATTATAAATTATATTTAATTGTCATGATCTCTTTAGTAGCTCACTCCCTTCCCTTCCCTTTTCATTGGGAGAACATATATATATAATACAAACTTGCACATCTCCACCACTCACAAGCATGCCATTCAGGGAGATCCATTAAATTTCCAATATTGTGATGCCCTCTCTATGTCCATTACTAAAACTTTCCCCTCTCCAAACAGAAACCTTACACCTGTTATGTATTAGCTCCCAATTTTCCCTGTCCCGTCCCCCTGGCAACCAGTACCCTAATTTTTGTCTGTATGACCTTGCATGTTTTCCAGTATTTTTGTAGCTACCATGGGGCTTCAATTTAATGTCTCAAGTCTGTAACAATCTTGTTCATTTTGATATCAACTTAACTTCAATAGTTCATACACTCTATGTTCCTAAACTCCTCTGCCCCCCAGCTTTATGCAGTTCTTGTCACAAATTACATGTTTATATGGTTTGAGTCTAAAACCACTGATTTATTATTATATTGTGCGCATTTGCCTTTTAGATCATATAGGAAATAAAACAGAAAAATAAATAGTACTGGCTTTTATATTTACCCATGCCATTGTCTTTATTAGAGAGCTTTATTTTAATGTAGCTTCATTCAATTGTTCTTTCTTTTCAACCATTTAGCATTTCTTATAGGGCTGATCTCAAGGTGATGAAGTCCCTCAGCCTCTGTTTATCTGGAAGGGTTTTAATTCTTCCCTCATTTTTGCAAGATAGTTTTGCCAGATTTAGACTTCTTGGTTGGCAATTTTTTGCTTTCAACACTTTAAACATGTCTTTTCACTGCTATCTTGCCTCCATGGATCCCAATGAGCGATTAGTACTTAGTCTTATTGAGGTTCCCTTGTATGTGAAGTATTGCTTCTCCCTTGCAGGTTCCAGGATTTTCTGTCTTTGGTATTCTACAGTTTGACTATACATGGTTCAGCATGGATTTATTTGGGTTTAGCCTGTTTTGAGTTTGTTGCTCATCTTGGATGGGTATTTTCATATCTTTCTTTAGATTTGGGAAGTTTTCAGCCATTATTTCTTTGAATATTCTCTCTGTTCCTGTCTTTCTTCTTCTTGAATTTCCACAATTTGTGTATTGGAATACTGATGGTGTCCCACAGGTTCCTCAGGCTCTGTTCACTTTTCTTCATTCTTTTCTCTTTCTGTTCCTGAGACTGGATGATTTCCATTGTCTTATCTTCAGGTTCACTGATTCTTTCTTCTGCTAACTCCAATCTGCTGTTGAACTCCTCTAGGGAAATTTTAATTTCTGCTACTGTGGCCTTCAGCTCTGTTTGGTTCCATTTTATAATTTCCATTTCTCTATTGATACTCTATTTTTGTTCATCTATCATTTTCCTGATTTTCTTTAGTTTCTTGTCCATGCTTTCCTTTAGCTCTTTAAGCATATTCATGACCATTTTTAAAAAGTATTTGTCTGGAATGTCCCAGATCTTATTCCCCTCTTTGTTGATGGCTTCTAAAGTAATTCTCAGACCCCTTGTTTCATGGGGCAAACCACTTTATCTTTATTCCATGTGCAGCCAGGCTTTCTGATGGATTCATTAGAACCAGATTCTGAAGGTTTCACTGTCTGGGGTACTTGTACTTTTCAGTAATGTTATCCGGTTACTCCCTAAATCCATTGCTCCTTTGGTTTCCATTTAGGGTCCCTAAAGGTAGCAGTGTGGTGTTGAATGCTGATCATGGGTTTTAGAATCAGAGTCCTGCCTTCAAATATGGGCCCTGCCACTTTCGTTTGAGTGATCATGGGCAAACTTCTCTGAGCCTGATCTGTAAGATGGGATCACACTGTATATACCTGACTGGTAGGATTGAGAAGATGAAATTAGATGAGAATGTAAAGTTCCTAGAATAGAGCCATACATATAATGTCTACTTATAAAAACAGTTTATTTGTACTTTTACTATTCTTGTAAATAACTCTCTTTGGCTAGAGTTACCATGCTACTTATCCAGTTGACTGTTACAAACTC
>PVIY010024776.1:0-37600 GCA_004026745.1 Myrmecophaga tridactyla
CTTACAAACTAACACATAAAGGGTACAAGGAAATGGAAGCAAAATAGTCATTACCTTCAGTGTTCTGAGTCATTCCAGCTTTGGAGACATTTGGTAAAGAATTGCTTCAACTGCCATCAGGGATGCGATTATTCAGTCTATCAAAACCAGCCAGACCATATCAGGAAAGGGGGAAGTCCACATTTGATGGTCCTCTGACAAACCCTGGACTGCAGCTTTGAGTACACAGGCAGAAAGGATGACCAAATGGCAGGGAACTCCCCTGCCTTTTAGGGATTGTAGGAAGGAGGGACTCTCACCTGGATTATAGGGTCTGACCTTACTTATGGTGGCAGCGCCAGCCAGCCACATCACAGGGTAGCTAGCAAGACTCATCTCCAGTGGTGGCCCAGGGTAGCAAATTTCACAGAGGGGTAGAATCCCTGATCGTTACTGATCTGTATATTATACCAACACTTTTCAGTCAACTACACATGATAGAAACAGGCCAGGTAGAAGGCAGGTCTTCCAGAGAACAGAGCCATGGACACCTCAAAGAATATGGTGAAGGACCTCTGTTAACTCTTTCATTCCTTCAGCCAATGTTCGTTTAGCAAGGACTCTGAGCCACGACAGGACTCTGGCAGCTGTGCTAGATGCTAAACATAAGGGTTTATGCCTTTGAGGTTTTAACAGTTGGGAGCCAGTCCAGTGTGCTAGCTTGGGGTGAGATGAGGTCAGGTATACGCTCCTGGAAAAAAGGTGATATCCAAGCTACACCTGCAAGTGAACAAGAGAGGGACATGATTCCAGGGAAGACACGCTTTCCAGGTAGAACAAACAGCAAGTGTAAAGATCCACAGGTGAAAGAGAGCTTGGTGAACCTACTTCTTTCTGGTTGAAAGCTAAAGTCAGAGGACATGAACCAAAGCAATATCATGGACTGCCTTGCAAAGTCTGTCAAAGGGTAAAGATTTTATCCTGGGGCAACAGAGAGCCTTTGAAGAGTCAAGAATAGGAGCAGTAGATTAGATATAAAAATTAGGAAGGTCACTCTGGCTGAGTTACAGAGGACAGTTTAGAAGGAGAGCAGTTAGGGGGCTATTGAAGTTTTCCAAGCAAGAGATGATGGTGCTATGAGCCTCATGTTTGTGCAGGACACCTGAGACTCAGGGGATCCGTCTTTAGGTGTGATTTGGAGAAGGTCTTCTTTTCCTAATGTCTAGGGATCAGAGAACAATCCAGAAACACCAGCATGAACAACTGCAATGCTTAAAATCAGAACAGTTTAGGGCTAGAGGTCCTCACCTGAGTAAGGAGATTTGGGAGAAGGTTCTGGAACAGACTCAAAATTCTGTCAGATGTTGAAGAGGTGTCAAAATAGATCTTTCTTGGGTTAAAATAAGGAACTTGGTCTGTCATCCAATCAGACAAGAAGTGCAGGTGAATCTCCAGGATGAGAATTGACTTCCCTGTAGGGTCATTGTACTGGTTTGAAAGAATGTATGTCCCCTAGAAAAGCCGTGTTTTAATCAAAATCCCATTTCGTAAAGGCAGAATAATCCCTATTCAATACTGTATGTTTGAAACTGTAATCAGATCATCTCCCTAGAGATGTGATTTAATCAAGAGTGGTTGTTAAGCTGGATTAGGTGACAACATGTCTCCACCCATTTGGGTGGGTCTTGATAAGATTCTGGAGTCCTATAAAAGGGGAAACATTTCAGAGAATGTGGGAGATTCAGAGAGAGCAGAGAATGCTGCAGCACCATGAAGCAGAGAGTCCATCAGCCAGCGCTTTGGAGGTGAAGAAGGAAAATGCCTCCCAGGGAGCTTCATGAAACAGGAAGCCAGGAGAGAAAGCTAGCAGATGACGCCGTGTTCACCATGTGCCCTTCCAGTTGAGAGAGAAACCCTGACCGTGTTCACTATATGCCTTTTCAGATGAGAGAGAAACTCTGACTGTGTTCGCCACGTGCCTTTCCACTTGAGAGAGAAACCCTGAACTTCATCAGCCTTCTAGAACCAAGATATTTTTTTCTGGATGCCTTAGATTGGACATTTCTGTAGACTTGTTTTAATTGGAGCATTTTCTCAGCCTTAGAACTATAAACTAGCAATTTATTAAATTCCCCTTTTTAAAAGCCATTCTGTTTCTGGTATATTGCATTCTGGCAGCTAGCAAACTAAAACAGTCATCTAGGGCAGAGTCTGAGAACCATGGAACTGAGGGCATAGTGGTTCCAGGGAATCCCACAACAATACCTCTCTGGTTCCTTATTGATTTTCTTGTAACTTTATAATTTCCCTAGATTGGTCATTTTAAACTTCTCTTTGTTTTTCAGCAGGGACTAGGAGTAAAATCATTAAAATGCAATGCATTGAGACTTGTTTAGAAACAGCTGATAGGGGCAAAATTGGGAGACCATTTCCTACTGGGTGAGAGAGGAGTGTGTAGAGTGAAGAATCTGATAGTAGGTGTTGGCAGCTGGAAATAAGAAAACAAATAGACCTTTGGGCCCGAGGAAGAGAGTTTGTAGTTGTTTAAAAATGTGTCCACACATTCCTTAACACTACTTTCTTCACAAGGTGGAGTCTAATTCCTGCCCCCTTGAATGTGAGCCAGACTTAGTTATTGGCTTCTAATGACCAGAATACGGCAAAAGTGATGGTCTGTGACTGCCAAGTCCAGGTCAGAAAAGGCCTTGCTGCTCTGCCTTGCTCTGTGTGGAATCATTCACTCAGGGAGAAGCCAGCTGCCATGTTGTGAGGACACTCAGGCAGCTCTGTGGAGAGGTCCCCATGGAGAGGGACAGCTTGCCACACCAATTTGCCAACCATTGTGAATGAGCTACCTTGGAAACAGATCCTCCAGCCTCAGTCAAACCTTGCAGATTGCAGGCCCGAGCTTTTGAATCTTCCAACAAAGTCTCCAGAGATTGTGGAGCAGAGTCTAGCCATTCCTACTGTGCCCTAATCTTAGATTCTGCTTTCAGGGAAGCCCAAGTGAGATTTACTGTGAAGGTAATAGGGAGCCCTTGAAGCATTAATTTCAAAGCTAATCTTATAATGGACACTAGGCATTATGCTGGGCAGAAAGTATACTAGCATAATATGTTGTAATCCCTTTCTTAAGAAGCTTTCAACCTTCATTGTAAACTTTGCAAAATGATTTTATTTCCATCAGCTCATTTGGTCCTCTCAGCGACCTTTCCAGGAAGATGCTACAAACATCATTATCCCCACTTTGTGGAAAGAGCAAAAGGAGACATAGAAAGGTTAAAGCAGTTTACAAGGTCACACAGCTAGTGAGTAGCCTTTTAAGCAATCATAATCTTTGGTTGGGTATGTAAATTATCTTAGTTCCTCTGAGAAAAATGATGTTCAAAAGCAACACGTTTGCAATAATTTTATTAATTCACTTGCCTTCATTATATTTCCTTTGTGTTCTCTGTTTCTCCTCAACTTTCCAAATATTGTACTGGCTTCTAATCAGTGCTATATAATTTCTTCTGTGAAACTAGGTCAGTGTACAACATGTTAAAAACAACGTTCCTTTTATAGTTTAAACAAAAATTTAGTAAAACTGAAAACTCAAAAGAAGGAAAAAATCCCTTTGACTGCCATTGCATAACTTTAGGCAGAACTACACGATCAGATTTGCATTTTAGAACGACAAGTCTGAGGGCATGTGGAGGAGACAGTGGAGGACAAGATTCTACATTCTCTCCCGGTTGGTTCTATCCCTTTCCATGACTTTAAATAACATTTTTATGCTGATGAGTCACACATTTATATCTCCACTCCCAACTCCTCTTCTGAGCCCCAGATTGGCATTTCCACCCCAGGAGCTGACATCTCCATTCAGATGTCTCTCAGGCACTCAAATGTCACATGTCCGGAATGAAACTCTTGATTTCTATCCTCCCCCCAGACTGTTCCTCTCCCAGTGTTTCTTATCTTGGTAATGGCACCACCGTAGCACCATTTGTTCAAGCCAGAAACCTGGAATACGTATCTGTAAATACATCTCAGATCCATTTACTTCTCCTCCCAGCTACCTGGGAGAGTAGAGAACTGTGGTCTCTATGTTCCAATGTGGAAGCACCTTCTTTAGATGATCAGCCTTGGACCCTCCCAGTGATCTGAGCTGGGAGATGAAAGGGGCATCCATGGTTTAGCCACTTGCTGTTTTTCACACTGGGAGCTGCATGCCCGAGGAAGACTGTATAACTTTTCTAATGCCATGTAACAAATCTCCATAAATGTAGCTAAATAAAACAACACATATTTACTAGCTCACAGTTTCTGTGGGTGAGAAATCCAGGCATGGCCTGGCTGGTACCACAGTTCAGGGTCCCACAAGGCTGCAAGCAAAGTGTCAGTCAGGCTGCCTTCTCATCTGGAGGCTAAAGAATCTGCTTCCAAACCCATTCAGGCAGTTGGCAGAATTCATTTACCTGTGGTTGCATGACTGAGAGCCCTGCTTTTTTCCTGACTGTCAGCTGGAGGCTGTCCTCAGATCCCAGAGGCTGCCTCCAGTTCCTTGCCATGTGGCTTCCTCAGCTGCTTAGTTCATGAAGCCCTGGAGAGTACCTGGATGCTGTCTGGTGTAGTACACCAGCTTTATGCAAGGTAAAGCGATCATGGGAATGACATCCCACCTCCTCTGCCACATTCAATCGGTTAAGAGATTCAACCAACAGATTCACTTTGCTGGCTTCCAGCTTTACCTTAGTCAGGCTCCAACCCCTCCCTCTGGGCACCACAACTACCTCCCACCCCAGAGCAGAGTCTTGTCTTCTAACGGCCCCATCTAATGGCTTTTGGACTGAATTGTTTAGGAAGGAAAGGGAAAAGGAAGAGGAAGATGAACCCATTATCAACTTTTGGGCAGCTTTTCTATCTTTGGAAAATTTCTTTTACCATGCATCCTGCCTCTCCAAGACAGAACCAGAAATCCAAACTCCCTTTTCAGCCTCACTTGCAGCTGGGGCATGGACATGTGGCTCTGCTAATCGGGTGCCCCTGTATGAGACCGATTCAGAAGTGAGCAACGGGAGAAAGCAGTGATCTACCCTGTGTGATGACAGGGGAGGTGGAGGGTTACAGGTTTTCAGGGAAAGCAGTGGTGAAGCTTCTGGCCTCCTGTCCTCAGAATGGTCAGTGAGAGCTGTCCATGAATCAGGAGAGTATGCCCAGCGGCAGGGACAGTGCTATCATCACAGAATCCCCCACCGCCACCCCCCACAGGGTGGCTTGGGCATTGGCCATCATCTTGGGGCTGGTAAGCCCAACTCTCTGGCCCTTCTGGAAATTCTGTGAATTATCACTGTTCTTTAATAATTTATTATTCTCTTTCAACTAGTTTAGAATGGATGCTACCAACTGTAACTAAAAATGCTGATTTTTGTTTCCTTTATATCCCTTACGATGCCCTTATAAATACTGGTTCTTAGGGGACATTCTACACAAATGTCACTTTCACAAGGGCCTCTACTTCTCCAGATAATGTAATAAACAAATACTTACGGAGTCAAACAGTGCTTCTTAATGCGCAGGCTGTTTAGTCAAACAAACAATAATTTATTTAGCTGACACTTTAATGGGCCTAACGCTCCAGGATTTATAGGTAAGGTACATGAACCTGAAAAGTTCTTGAAGAACATATCACAATTGGACAGTTTTAAAATTGAAAGTACCTTTCTATGTCACTGAGGTTTTTGTTTGTTTGTTTGGTGGGGGGGGATGGGGGGGATTGTTCATCTTGTTTTGCTTTCATTGCAAATGATTTAGCTTCTCCCAGGGGCATTCATCCTTGGTAGGTCTGAGGCAGGGCTTAGGAATCTATTTAAAAATATGCCCCATCCCCCACTCTGCCATTCCCAATAGATTCTGATTAACGAACGGCCCATGAGACAGAAGAGGTAAACTCATACAACTTGGCCGCGTGCTGCTTTCTATTTGGCTGGGCGGATAAACAGAAAACCAGGTAATCAGCAGAAATTTAGGTAGATCCTGTAGGTAGTGAAAAGAGGCAGGGTAGGAATCAGAAAACAGGAGCATAACATTGTAAATGTAATTAACAGTACTGAGTGACATATGTGAATGGGGTTAAAAAAGGGGAAAATTTTAGTTTGTATATTTGCCACTAGAATAAAAATTAGAAAATAAAACACAGGAGTGTATAACACAGTGAACCCTGTGGTAAACGACACACTATAGTTAATAGCACAATTATACAAATGTTCTTTCCTGATTTGTATCAAATGTAACACACTAATGCAAGGTGTTAATAGGCTTGTATATGGGGACTCTGCATTTTATGCATGATTTTCCTATGAACTTACAACTTCTCTAATTAAAGAAAAAGAAAACAGGGTCTATTCTCAGCTTAGCAAGATTGAGTAACTCTAAGAAATTGGAACTAAAGTTGCCCTCAAAAATAAACTCATAAAGAACTGACAGTGAATAAACTTGGAGAATTTCCTTGGCAACAGAGACCATCAGGAGGTAGAAATAGGGTAAGATATTGGGTAATTGGAGCTGAAGGGATACAGATTGTGCAACAGGACTGAATGTAAAAACTCAGAAATGGATGGTACAATACTACCTAACTGTAATATAATTATGTTAAAACACTGAATGAAGCTGAATGTTAGAATGATAGAGGGAGGAAGGCTGGGGGCACAAATGAAATCAGAAAGAAAGATAGACGATCAAGACTGAGATGGTATAATCTAGGAATGCTTAGAGTGTATAATGATAGTGACTAAATGAACAAATTAAAAAAAATTGTTTTTGCATGAGGAAGAACAAAGGAATGTCATTACTGCAGTGTGCTGAAAATAGATGGTAATTAATATTTTAAAATCTCAACTTATGTGTGAGACTAAAGCAAAAAATGTTTATTCGGCACAAAATTTATATTTTGACTAGTGCATTTCCTAATATAACTTATGTAGACAGCTTAATTGAACACCATGAGTACATGGAACCTTGAGTAGGACACGAGATTTTGTTGGTTTGTCCAGAGTGATGCCCCAATAAATCCCAGAGTGATTTGAACAGTGAATAAAAAAGTATTTGCAAAGTCCCCTTCTGGGACTGGTGAGAACGGGGGAAAATTCAACTTCCTTAAGTTGAATTCTTGATATTCTCACAAGTAGTGTGGACAACCAAAGCTATAGGATGAGCCCCCAGTCTTGGGGTCTGTTCATATGAAACTTAATCCCAGAAAGGATAGGTCAAGCCTACTTAAAATTAGGTCTAAGAGTCACCCCCAAGAGAACCTCTTTTGTTGCTCAGATGTGGTCTCTCTCTCCAGCCAACACAACAAGCAAACTCACCACCCTGCCCCTGTCTACATGGGACATGACTCCCAGGAGTGTGGACCTTCCTGGCAACAAGGGACAAAAATCCTAGAATGAATCAGCATCAAGGGATTGAGAAAACCTTAGAATGAGCTGAGACTCAGCATTAAGGGATTGAGAAAACCTCAACCAAAAGGCGGAAGAGTGAAATGAGACAAAGTGTCAATGGCTGAGAGATTCCAGAGTGGTGAGGTTATCTTGGAGGTTATTCTTACGCATTAAGTAGATATCACTTTGTTAGTCAAGATGTAATGCAGAGGCTGGAGGGAACTGCCTGAAAATGTAGAGCTGTGTCCCAGTAGCCATGTTTCTTGAAGATGATTATATAATGATATAGCTTTCACAATGTGACTGTGTGATTGTGAAAACCTTGTGTCTGATGCTCCTTTCATCTACCTTGTCAACAGATGAATAGAACATATGGAATAAAAATAAATAACAAGGGGAACAAATGTTAAAATAAATTTAGTTTGAAATGCTAGTGATCAATGAAAGGGAGGGGTGAGGAGTATGGTATATTTAAATTTTTTTTCTGTTTTCATTTTATTTCTTTTTCTGAATAGATGCAAATGTTCCAAGAAATGATCATGATGATGAATATGCAACTATGTGATGATATTGTGAATCACTGATTATATATGTAGAACAGAATGATCAAAATAGGAATGTTTGCATTTGTTAGGTGTTTTTTTGGTATTAAAAATAAATAAAATTTAAAAATTAAAAAAAAGAGTAAATATAGGGTTACCATATGACCCAACAATTCTCCTTCTATGTATATACCCAAGAGAAATGAAAACTTGTGGCCCCACAAAAATGTATACATGAGTGCTCATAGCAGCATTATTCATAATAATCAAAAAGTAGAAACAGCTTAAATGTCCATCAGCTAATGAATGGATAAACAAAAGGTGGTATATCCATACAATCGAACAGACTGCCATTAAAAGAAGTGAGGTACTGATCTGTGCTACAACAGGGGTTAACCTTGAAAACATGCTAAGTAAAAGAAGTCAGTCACAAAAGGCCACATATTGTATGATTCCATTTATGTGAAATGTCCAGAAAAGACACATTTATAGAGGCAAAAATCGATTAATGGTTGCCTAAGACTGGGTGAGTTGGGGTGAAATAAGGATTGGCTGCTAATGTGTACAAGGTTTTTCTGAGGGGTGATGAAAATGTTCTAAAATTGATAGTGTTTACTAAAAATCATTCAAATGTTCACTTAAAAGCAGGTGAATTGTTTGGTATATATAAAGTATACCACAATAAAGTTGTTTAAAAGAAAAAAAAAATAAACTCATAAAAACAGATTTCAGCGGACCCAAAATTCCAGTCAAGATGTTTTGGAAGGGAATCTTAAGGAAGTAATTTCGTGGGTAGTAATCTAATAATTAGAATCAGATTCTAATCAGTTGCACTGGACCCAGTTTAGAAGAAAAAAATGTATACACTCAGGAGATTTGGTCGGGTTCAAATCTGCATATAGTTAGCCACTTTGGGGTGGTTTCCGAATACATTCTTCATTTGAATTATCAAAAAGGAATGTAAGGGGGTGTGATGATGGCTCAGTTGCAAAGTTCTTGCCTGCCACACCAGAGACCTGAGTTCGATTCCCAGAGCCTGCCTATGCAAAACAAACAAACAAAAAAAGAAATGTAAGTCTGGGAGTAGGAGTCAGGGCCATGGCTGCCCTCTTCCAAGCTGTATTCTAGCCACAGGAACTGGATGCGTGGGGAAAACCTCTCCATGGGCTGCAGTAAGCAGGATCCCAGGAGGCGCATGGGACCACATCACCCACCTCAAAGGAGAACCCTCCAGACACAGAGAAAGAGAAATTCCAATGGCCTACTGGCTTGATGCCATCAGAGCCTTTGAGGATACGTCTCGGCGGAAGCCAGGGTGGTGGACCTGCCCCTGGCTCCAACTGGTTGTCCCAAGGCCTCATGACTCTTGTGGCTGGGACAGTTGGTTTCATCTGGCCATGCTGTTGTTGGTTGAGCTATTTCTTTGGGAGGCTGGTGGGGATCCTGGACGTCAATGAATTGGGTACCATGCAGCAGATGGTCTACCTGATCTTCTGGGACTGGTGGCAAGATACATACTGCCCTGTGGCTGATGTGATCCCCTTGATGGAAAGCAGAGACTAGTTCCAGGGAGTGTTCATGAGCATCCAGCAGTACAGTAGGAAACAGACCTTTGATCTCACCCAGCACTATGGATGCATCCTGGACAAAGAGTGTTTCAAGCAGGTGTTTGGAATCCTAGACACACTCAAGTGAACATCTGGGAGCCAGGTTTCTGAGTAGCCCAGGACCACCTAGATCTGCCAGGAAGACTGAGGGTGCAGGTAAGGCTGAAGATGAGGATCAGGTAGGTGTAACCTTTGCCAGGGCCCTGGGGAATTTGTCTTTTGGGATGAGGAAGTTCATGGGGGCAGAAGCTAGTAATTAGATTTAGAAAAAAAGATCTCTAGTGCAAATTTTTTACTGCACTTGTGTATGATGTTGAATCAAATAATGACCAGCTCATGGGAGAAATGATGTCAGATTCCTCCACAGAGTATATATTGCTGGGAAATCAGAAGACAGAGGTGTGGCTTAGGGAGCACAGGATATGGACTCAGAAGACTTGGCTTCTGTCAGTTCTCAACTCCCTGGGCAGGATCCCAGGAGGCGCATGGGACCACATCACCCACCTCAATGGTTATTGAATCTCTGTGAACTTGGTTTTCACATCCATAAAATGGAAAGTCATGCCTGTCTCTTGGGATGGGTGTAAAGATCAACAATAAATATCAGAATATTGAATTTTGAAAACTCAAGTGCCCTGAGCAGATTTTAAGCCTTAGGTCAGAGGTCATAGTTCAGTGAACGGCTCCCAGACAATTAGTAGGGATTTCCATTGTGTACTCAGCTGCAGAAGGACGGCTGAGAGTGGGACCTTGTCATCCCTACGGCATGGTGGCTGCACACTGATAGGACAGGGGTGACCTCCAAGTGAGCAGCTGGGGTTGTATCACCACCCAGCCATCACTTTCAGATGGCTATGAAGCATAATAAAGTCAGACGGACTATGTGCTGGTTCACTATTTTATAAACTAAAACCAATTAAATGTACCCCTCCCCTTGCTGTGAATGGTATATGTTTACTATAGAAAATTTCTAATAAAGAGGAAGGAAGACAAAAATCTTAATAATTCGATCAAAGCCGGTACCTAAATGTTTTGTGTTCTTTCAGTCTCTTTTTAAACATTAATGTTTTATTGCACATGACACTGTATTTTTTGCTGTGTTATAAACTGAACGATAATGAATTACAAACACTCATTAAAAATTTCCAGCAATTGCAAAAAAAAAATAAAGTAAATCCAACTCCAAAAGACAACTTGAAAGGTGATGGGAACATTTCCTGCAGTCTTTAAAAGAGTAAGAAAAACGGGGATTATTTTGCATAATATACGGTACATTTCTAAAAATCCTCTTTACTCAGGTATCTCCCCCCAGCCATACTTCACAAAGCTCTCCTCACTCTTTTTCCTAAATCCTGTGGCCCACCTGGTTCACTCTTCTTTTCTCTCTATCTCACTCTCACCCTTCATCCTTTCTAGAACTCTCTTTTTCTCCCTGGTGCCATGCTTTTTGTAACATAAATCTGACTAATTTTTACCCTCTTCATTCCACCCATTAATACAGAAAACAAAGAGTAGGAGAATTAAGCAGGAAATCAGAATTTTCCTTAGAAAGAAGAGGAAATGGAAAGACCATGAATACATTAATATTTTTGTCCCTATCGAAAATGTAAAGACTTTGGTACAGGTAACCAAAACCCAACTCAAGTGTGTTTAAGACAAAGTAGAACTTATTGTAAATATTCATGGAATAAAAAAGTGGTTGACTTATGAGCTGTCTGAAAGGGTCAGGTCTAGTGGCTTATTTATGGATATTTGTGGGTCCTTCTTCTAAAGTAGAAGTTACAAATTTTTTGTTGTGCCCCAGTGAAGAAAAGCAAAAGCTGTGAAACCTTTCAATCATTCCCAATTTCCACTGACTATAAAAGTCAGTATTACCTGAATTATCATTGCATTAATATAATTGCAAAAGGAATATATATACATGTATGGGGTATGGAAGGTCCTTATTTGAAGTATAGTGCACAGTTTTTTAAATCCAATTGTTGGAAAATTATAGGCCCAAAATATCACTACACAAAATAATCACAACAAACTAAATCAGTAATTATAAAGCTAAACAATCAAGGAGCCAAATTTACAGCAATTCATAATGAATGTAATTTATAATTAATGATCAATATAATTAAGCTGTCAAAGTGTACAGCAACATTGACTAAGTAGTGACAACAAAGAGCCATTACACCGAGCTGCAGGAATCCGGGCTATCTGGACGCCTAATGTGAGAGCGTTGCATTATTGCCACCCATGGCAAAAGAGACAGCCTCTTGGCAGCCTACTGAATCAAAGTTTCCGGGACACCCTTGCAACCAACATTTTAGTTTGTGAGTCCTAAATATTAGTAGCTCATAGTGATCCATTCAGTAGGATAGTAAAAAATAGTCCTTCATTATATACACCTGACACAGCATATAATTTGCATATAAGGATGGAAGCAAGAACTTGGAGTTTGGATCTTTCACCAGGGAGTTCCTATAGCTCTTTGGGAGCTACTGCTCTGGAAATCAGGCATGAGTGTGTCTTAGCAGCTAACAGCTCCTCATCTTTCTCAGATCAAAATCTCCAAATGCCAAGGCAGAGATTCTGATGGACCCCGCTTGAACCAGATGTTCTCCCTGGATCATTCATCCATGTCCGCAGAGGGATGGAAGGGGTTGAGGGGTGTGTGTGTGGTGGTGGCGGTGGTGGTGGGGGGGTGTCCTAATAGAAAGATGTTTTCTTTGTTGCATTTCCCTGAGGGTGGTGAGAGCAATTGCTAGAGAACAGGGGCTCCATAGACGATAACATCCACTAAAATAATAACAGCCATAAATATTGCATTGGGGTATAACATTTATACCACACCTGGGACATCTAGGGGAATTTGGGATCTTTACTTTGCCTCCAGCCTCTGGGCAGCTGGAAAAAAAAATCGAGATCCAATTCAATCCAAGGTAACAAAGTAAACAATACCTTTAGGTATTATCCAATCACTGTAAAAATGCTCCATCTCTCAGATTTCTTAGTTTTCTGTCCACTCATTCCCACCACCTTTCACCCCTCAGAGTTGTACTGTATCTCTGGGGCTATATCCCTTGCCCTTAGTCCTGGTCACTGGATGCATTACTGAAGCCAGCAGCTAGTGTGATTGGGTCTCTTTCAGCCTGGCCAGGGCTCCTTGGCTAACTCAGCCATGCTTTAGAGTTCTTGGCTGGGTGGAGAGCTGCCTGAGCTCCTGTCATGTCCCCCATCTGGTTCCCCAATCCAATGGTTTGTTTATAATCTTCTCTGTGGTGGAACTCCAGGAAGGATCCGGAGCTGAGGGAGACTCAGGGAAGTACATTAGTCCCTCATTCTGCCTGACACAGCTACTGGACCCTCAGAGCTCTGCTTTGCCACATGAGGTCTCTATCCTTACTGCTATTCATTTATTGGGGTGTTTCAGAAGCTCTTCCCAATGACATCCTTGTGGGATGGGGAGTGGGGGAGCATGGGGGTTAGGGAGAGTGTCTGCCTTTCCTCTCTCCTTCTCACCTGCTTTCCCTCAAATCCCTCAGGATTGCAAGGAAAAGCCTCCATCACTTTTTCCATCATAACCTTCTTCTTGGTACTCTAAGACCTGGGTCCTCCCGACAAATCTTGATATATGTTCTAGTTCGTTAGCTGCTGGAATGCAATATACCAGAAATGGAATGGCTTTAAAGAGGGGGAATTTAATGAGTTGCTAGTTTACAGTTCTAAGGCCAAGAAAATGTCCCAGTTAAAATGAGTCTATAGAAATGTCCAATCTAAGGCATCCAGGGAAAGATACCTTGGTTCAAGAAGGCTGATGAAGTTCAGGGTTTCTTTCTCAAGTGAGAAGGCACATGGCAAACACAATCACAGTTTCTCTCTCATTTGGAAAGGCACATGGTGAACATGGTCAGGGTTCCTCTCTCATCTGGAAGGGCACATGGAGAGCACGGCGTCATCTGCTAGCTTCTTCTCCTGGCTTCCTGTATCATGAAGCTCCCCAGGAGGCATGTTCCTTCTTCATCTCCTAAGGTCACTGGCTGGTGGACTCTGCTTCTCATAGCTATGTCGTTCTGCTCTGCTCTCTCTGATTCTCCTTCATTCTCCAAAATGTTTCCTCTTTTATAGGACTCCAATAAACCAATCAAGACCCACCCAAATGGGTGGACACATGTTGTCACCTAATCCAGTTTAACAACCACTCTTTTTTTTTTATTAATTAAAAAAAATAAACAACAAACAAACAAAACATTAAGATATCATTCCATTCTACATATATAATCAGTAATTCTTAATATCATCACATAGTTGCATATCATCATTTCTTAGAACATTTGCATCGATTTAGAAAAAGAAATAAAAAGTCAACAGAAAAAGAAATAAAACGATAACAGAGAAAAAAAAGATTATACATACCATACCCCTTACCCCTCGCTTTCATTTATCACTAGCATTTCAAACTAAATTTATTTTAACATTTGTTCCCTCTATTATTTATTTTTATTCCATATGTTCTACTCTTCTGTTGATATGGTAGATAAAAGGAGCATCAGACACAAGGTTTTCACAATCACAGAATCACATTGTGAAAGCTATATCATTGTTCAATCATCATCAAGAAACATGGCTACTGGAACACAGCTCTACATTTTCAGGCAGTTCCCTCCAGCCTCTCCACTACATCTTGAACAACAAGGTGATATATACTTAATGCGTAAGAATAACCTCCAGGATAACCTCTCGACTCTGTTTGGAATCTCTCAGCCATTGACACTTAGTCTCATTTCACTCTTCCCCCTTTTTGTCAAGAAGTTTCTCTCAATCCCTTGATGTTAATTCTCAGCTCATTTTAGGGTTTTTCTCAATCCCTTGATGCTGAATCTCAGCTCATTCCAGGATCTCTGTCCCACATTGCCAGGAAGGTCCACACCCCTGGGAATCATGTCCCATGCAGAGAGGGGGAGGGTGGTGAGACTGCTCGTCATGTTGGCTGGAGAGAGAGGCCACATCTGAGCAACAAAAGAGGCTCTCTTGGGGGTGACTCTTAGGCCTAAATTTAAAGTAGACTTGACCTATCCTTTGTGGGGTTAAATTTCATATGAACAAACCCCAAGACTGGGGGCTCAGCCTATAGCTTTATCCAGGGAGATGATCTGATTACAGTTTCAAACATACAGTATTGAATAGGGATTATTCTACCTTTACGAAATGGGATTTTGATTAAAACATGGCTTCTCTAGGGGACATGCTTCCTTTCAAACAGCACAATATACTAAAGGGGAAGATAAGGAAACTTTGAAAATGATGACCTGTGTTTATGGAATCCTTGATATGTTGCAAACACTTTCTAGCTACTTCTAAGCATTACGGTGTTTGGTATGTATGTGTTTAATATGTATTTGTTGAATCATGCTTTATGTATATTAGCTCATTAAATTCTCTTAGCAGGGCGGCTGCCGTGGCTCAGCAGGCAGAGCTCTGACCTGCCATGCTGGAGGTCTAGAGTTCGATCCCTGGTGCCTCCTGCCTATATGCAAATTAAAAAAAAAAATTCTCTTAACAGTCTTCTGTGGAAGCTTCTATCATCAATCCCATTTTACAGATAAGCAGAGCAAGTCATAGAGAAAGTCGGCAATTTGCCCAAAGTCACACAGCTGCTGAGTGGCAGAACCTGGATTCAAGCCCAGATATTCTGCCTCCGAGTCTGTCATTTTAACAACTTGTAAATTCTACCTCTCTCAAGACAATAGCGTGGGTCTTAAGATTAGTGTCTGGCAGAGAAATCTCATTTTGCATGCCAAAAGCAAAATATTAACTCTTTATTTTATTTCTTTTTGCATTCTTCTGTAACAAATTAATCTCTCTCCAGGCAGAGATTGCCAACTAAAAAACTAAAAAAAAAAAAGTCATACTTTTTGAAAAGCAAACAGAAAAAAAGCACATGAATATTTTTCGAAATAGTATTCTCTTTGCAATAATATCAGCAAAAAAAAAATAATAGTGATAAAGACTCATAAAAATAAGAATCTGACGGGGCAGTGTTTTGGGAGAGCAGTTCTTGACCAGGCAGACTTGACCGCTAAGATCTCTTTGTCTAAGGCTACTTCTGATCCCCTGAGAGGTCCTCAGTCTACTTAGATGCGAGTGTCTTCCAAAATGATGAAAATCCCCTAGAACTGCTGAAGGATTCACTGCTTGCGGAGCCACTTTCTGGCCACATGGCATATTGGGTTTCTCACGGACAGGAAGAAGGCAGCATTGGACAGGTGGACTGGAGCACTCTGACATATCTAACAGTTATATATTTTTTGGTAACTAAATAGACTAGCAACCTGTGAGCTTGGGTAATGTGAACAGTCCCTGAGAGATCCTCTATTTGGTTCTAATAAAAGTCAAGTTTCTGAGAATGCTGAGGATCAGACATGAGGAATGGTGATGTACCAAGGCCAACACCCACCATGGGACTAGGCAGTCCCAAGGTACATCTCTTCTGGTTGAATCTGGGTTCCCCAGAAAGAAGAGTATTTAAGGAAAGAGACACCTGTTACCACCTCCACGGGAGCAATTCTCAACACTTGGAGTGCAGCAAAGAAGCCTACCAAAGCCTGCCACTAGAAACAGCTGTCTTAGGGTCCCAACCCACTCCACATTTTGGGGATGTTGGGGTCATCAACCAGAGCATAATTCACACAGACACTGGATGGAACAATGTTTACTCACATAGAGAAGAGACAGAGCCAAGGTTGCCTTCAGTAGTGGGTATAAGTGCCCCATGGCCAATGGGAATCCAAGAAATGATTCTTCTCCTGCCCCATGGGAAATTGATAGAGTCAAGGGGGGGTGCGGGGTGAAGGCACAGGGACCACAAAACATACATATTTTAGCCAAGTTACCTCCAGTAAATGTTTACATCTACTCTGTAATGGGAAGGAATGCGAATGTGCTGGCAAGCCACTATCTGCTAGGGGATGAGTTTTCTCTCCAGCCATTTCCGAGAAGGGAGTCAGTACACATTTATCATCTGTCCTAGGAGCCACGCTAACACATCTGGTCCTGAGCCCAGCATTTATTTGTGGGTTCCAGGGAAAGGCAGCAAGCTGTGTGCTGACCATCCCCTACTACAAAGAGCCTGAGACACAGGCTTAAATATGAGGATTTCACTGGAAAGTGGGAGCCAGATAGCCTGAGAGAGTCAGCAGGAGTGACAGAGGGATGGAGAGGGAGCTAATTCAAAGATGCATTATCAATGGGATGTTTACTGGTTGCTTGATCATGTGGAGTGGTCTGAGCCATTTGATATGTTTCTCAGAACTATCTACCTGGGAGAAAGAATGAAAGAAACATTTATCCATTAGCCCCCATCCCTCTTTAGTCAGAAATTTGTCTCTCCATCAATTTGCCAAAAGTGAACTCCCCAGTACTTCCAGGTTCACTTCGATATATAGAGAAGCCCTGGTTGGGGAGCAAGAAGTGCTGAGAAGATGGAAGGCTACCTGCTTTAACAGCACTGAAGATGGTCTCAGCCCACGGATCACTACATAAGAAGAAGAGGTAAGTCCAAGAGTGTCTGAAACATTGCAAAGACAGGCATGCAATGCCAACTTTCTTCAAATTGCCACAACCACCAACACGGTGAGTTTTAGTTTCCTCATCCATAAGGTGGTGTTGGTGCAGGAGAGAGGAGGGAGCAAATTTAGACTTTAAGGTCCTATTTGCTTCTGACATTTCATATGAAACAAAACTACCAAGTGTGTCCTGGAGAGAGAGAGAGAGAGAGAATGGGTGAGATATTACACTCGCAGGTAGGAGGGGGCTTTCTGGGGAAGGTATATCCTGGGATTCAAAGTGAAGGTGGTGAGGCTGAAGGCAGAAGTTGTGGAAAGTCTCTTGACCTATTAGGAACAATGAAAATTGAGTTTGAGTAAACAGTATGTGATTTGATTGAGTGGAGATGACAACTTTAAAAAGGCCAGTAAGTGGGAGTTTTGAAGACAATGTGACGTGACAGTAAGAGTGGACAGGGGTCTGGACTCTGATTTCTGCTCTGCCATTGATGATTTGGGGCAGGTCATCAACCTACTCCAGGTCTCAGTTATTCATCCGTAAAATGAAGGAGGAATTTCAGGGCCCTGGGAAGCTGGGGTATTTGCTCACAGCCAAATGAGTCAGTGCTTGGCAGCTGACCCAATGATAGGGTGGATATGACCTATTCATCCCTGCAGTACAAGGAGTGGGCATCCTTCTTGATAGGGTGGGAAGATAGTCAGCTCCAAGACCCACTACGAAATAACTGGGTTTCTACACGTAATCAAGAACCTTGAGGGAAAGCTGGATTAAGTAATAGCTGGCACCAGAGAGGTGAGTCATGTTCATTGGGCCCAGATATTTGCTGAGGTTCAAGGTCTGGGCTACGTTCTGCCAGGAGGAGGACTTATACAAGCACAGAAGGCCTTTAGTCAGTCTTTCCAAGTGACTGCTGTGGCAGCAATGGTAAATGATTGCCAACGATTCAGGCTTTCCTTCCTTACTGTGGAGGTGTTGTTAGGACGCAGTTATATAGCCAGGGACCACAGTTCTCACTCCACTTATCTGTAGCTGAGGTCATAGAACTGTCCAAAAGAATGCAAGTGGAAATGATGTGTGTTATTCTGGGTTGAGGGGATTAATTATCGCCTGCCTCCTCTCACTTTCCTCCCCTACCACAGGAACTTTGGAGGTTGCATATTAAAGACAACAAAATTACAAGATGGAAGAAACCTGAATTTCTGCGTCAATGCTTGGAGGAGAGCTTCCAGGTAACATTCTCGTTGGACTTTTCATGAGCAAAAAAGAAATTTGTATTGTGTTCACCCACTTAGATTATGAGATTGTTGTCATGATGTCTAGCTTATCCTATGTAGCTCAGCTATCCTAGAAACTTTGAATGAGCTCCGAAGCAAAAGCAACACAGATCCTAAGGATGAACTCACAGATCAGTGTTGGGTGACATTTATTTAAAAATATTTATGAGATTCCTACTATGTGCCAGAGACTTCCTTGTTTCTGGGGATAATAATGCTAAAATGACAAGGTCCACAGTATTATGAGGTTTACATGCCAGTGTGGGGATAGAGAAAACAAAACTGACATGCTCAATACATGACTTGGATCAAACTGTAACTGATATTTTTGTCTTCCACTGCCCATTTAAAGTGATCTTTCTCTGCCACTGCAATGAAAATGTAGGCAGATCCCATATTTTGCTGCTCACTTCTAGTTATAGATAATGCTTTAGTTGCTTTAAGAGTAAAAACAGCCTCAATTTAAAAACTCAAATTATTAATACTGCAATTACTAATGCTTCAGTTTCATTCAAAGGTTAAATTATTACCTCTGAGTTAAGGCCTATAGTTGAAGGTTTCCTGACTCCAGATAAAGTTGATGGTTTCCTGACTTCAGACAAAGGGATGTAGGCAACTTCTGCTTTTCTTGTTTCATCCTTTTTCCCATCTCACCTCACCCCCCCTTATTTTGCTCCTTTTTTAAACAGTGATGGTTTTAGGGGAGGGATATGAGGATGGGACAGTTCTCACTAGATTAGATTTTGTGTTCTTTGAGTCTGGCAGTTATTTAAAGCTGAGGACTTTTGGAGATTCCAATCATTGCTAATGCTTTGGACCAGGTGGATGCATCTTAATTGTGGGGGGTTATTTGTTATTTTTTCTTAGCCCTAGGAATCTGCCCTTCCCTTCCAGCTTCTTTTTTTCTGGGATTGTTTCATCCTCTAGGTGCTCCCATTGGGGAGAACCCAAGACAACCCACTCTGACTCTTCTCACATGGTCCATATTGGTCTATAGGAAACACTCAGGGATCCCTCATGTGAACAGGCTTGGGAAGCACAGGCTGAACCCAACACAGCTTTCTCTATCCTGTTATCCCAAGCTGATCACTTCTGTTGTGAGAGTCAGGCGCAAGTTCAATATCTAATACCCCTCTTTCCATCTCTCCAACTTGAGGGAAATATGCATATAGTACACTCTCTAAATGGTCCTCTAAAGCCTCTTCTCCACAAGTTTGAAGGAGGTAGCATTTCCCATCTCAGCCCTTCCCCTTGGGTGGAGAGTGTTGGCTCTCACAGGAAAACAACAAGTTCTTCCAAAGAAACCCTTTGTAAATCCCTCCTTCTTTACTCCCTTACCTCCTTGTATATGCTTGATCTGGCTGAGGGGTTCAAGATTCATGGAAAGGCTCTTGACCATTTCCTTTGTAAATTTTGCATATGATGATCTAGCTTTGAAATCTCACACCTTTGTCCCTAAGTGTCTCAGTGGAAACCTCTATTTTCACATCCTGTTACATAGGTAAAAAAATAAATTAAAGGGAAGATAATTTCAGATAGTAATAAGTGCCCTGAAGAAATGAAAACTGGGTGATGTGATAGAGAGTGTCTTGGGGGAGAAACGGCTCATTTAGAATGTATGATCAGGGAAAGCATCTCTCTCAGAGGAGGTGGTAATTTGAGCTGTGACCTGAAGGACAAGAAGCCAGTTCTGCCAAGATCTCTGTCTGTGTGTGCGTGTGTATGGTGGGGGAAGATAAACATTTCAGGCAGTGAAATCATCAAGCATGGAATCTCAGGTGGGGATAAGTTTGGTTTGCTCAAGAAAGGCCCACTGGAACTAAATTGTATTAAGCAAAGGGAAGAGTGGTGACAGACATCTTCGGAGAAAAGAGCAGGGCCTAGATCATGCAGGACTTTGGAAAGTCATAAGGACTTTGGATTTTATTTTAAGTGCAAGAGGAAGCTGCTGGAGAGCTGCAGGCTGGGAAATGACCTGATCTGATTTGTATTTTAAAAGATCTGTCAATGGCATCACCTTAGTTTGCTAGGGCTGCTGAAAAAAGAACCATAGACTAGTTGACTTAGACAACAGATAACTTATTATCTCACAGTTTTGGAAGGTAAAAATCCAAATCAAGTTGTAACAGGATTATGCTTTCTCTGAAGTCTATGGCATTCTGGTCATGGCTTGCTGGTAAGCAATAACTCAATCTTTGTCTCCTTCACATGGCCATCTCCCTGCCTATCTCTGATGGACTGTACAAATTCTCTCTGCATATAATGATTCCAGTCACCCTGATTCAGTCTGGCCTCACCTTAACTAATAACATCTTCAAAGATCCTATTTACAAATGTGTTCACATCTACAGGACCAAGGGTTAGGAGTTAAACAAGTCTCTGTAGGGGGCATGATTCAATCCATAACAGGCATGATAGGAAAGAAGGAGGGGATGTTAGACTAAAAAGCCTTATGGGACATAATAACCAATTGTAATGTAAGAGACTGAATGTGCAAATGGACGATCACCAAAAAATTCTGATCCACTGTGGTGGTTTGGAGCTGTATATACCCCCAGAAAAGCATGTTCTTAAACTTGATCCATTCTTACAGCATGAACCTACTGTAAGTAGGCCATTTTGATGAAGTTACTTCTGTTAAGGCATGGCCCAACTCAGTCACACTGGATCTTAAGTCTAACTGGAGTTCTTTATAAGTGGAATAAAATTCAGACGTGAAGAGAGAAAGCCACAGATAGCAGCTAGAAGGTGAAATGAATGGAACCCTAAAGAGAAGAGAGAGGCTGCCATGTGCATTGTCATGTGACAAGCTAAGGATAGAGTATCACCAGCAGCCAGTCCCAGAAGGCCAGCCAGTCTTTGGGAAGAAAGCATCGCCTTGGTGAAATCTTACTTTGAACTTTCCCTTAGCTTCAAAACTGAACTAATAAATTCCCACTGTTTAAGCCATCCCACTTGTGAACAGGCTTTGGTTATTTGCTTGAGCAGCCCAGGGATCTAAATCACCAACTACCAGCAGTCACCAGATCAAGAAAGTCTGGCCTACTACCTGTAAGCTCTGGGAGCTGGCCATTATTTATAGCAAACATCTCAGTAACAATTGACCCAAAATAGACAGGACTTGATTGATAAGACAGATTTTCTGATTTTTGCCCCTGCGTCCAACTCAGGACCAACAGGAGAAAGCCAAATATTTTCCCCTAACCAATCACAAAGAATACCGCCACCCCACCCCACCCCCCTTTTAGCTAGCCTGCCTCCAGTTTCCCCATGCCAACAGACTCCAATCAGGGCCTACTCAAGGCCTTACCTTTTTTTCTACTCTAAAGCTTTCCTACTACTCTGCCTGTTTTTAAGTCTCTGTCAAACACAAGTGATGGTAGCTAACTCCTTTGCTTTAGGAAGCTCTGAACACATTGCTTTTGTTCTCTTTTGGTTCTTCATTTATTTCTACAATTATTGTGGAGGTTCTATTGAGATCCAGTCTGCATTGCCCATTGTCATGGCCCCAGCCTTTTACCAGCTGCAGTACCCACAGAGGCCCCTTGTTGCTTGCTGCTCATGGATTGTCAAGTCTGTGCCAACATGGTAAGTCAGCACCAGCTCTGAGCTCTGCTTTCTTTGAATTGAGTCCCTCACCTATTCATTCTAAGTTTGGGATCTGAGTTTTGTTATTGGTTCCCCCCACCCCCCTTTTTTTAATATCCATGGTGGATCAGGTCATTCCTGTTCTTCCCTTTTTGTTGTCTTTTGTGTTACTATTTCGTGTTGTGCTTTCTAAAAGCACTGTTTGTCATAAGAAGGAGAATCACAGGATAGAACACAGGTATAGGCCCTATAAGCCTGTTGGAGCCATCCTCACAGAAGGGTGGGTTTGCATCCACTTGGACAAATTGCTGTGGGTCACCAATAAAACTGGACAACTTTCTCCTGTGTCAATTTTTGACCTGAGAGCTTGGCTTTGATCCAAAGAGAATGTCTTCTAACATTTTCTGTCTTCCAGGGTGCATATATTGTTGGGTTAGCATTCAGAGGTGGCCAACCATCAGATTGGGGGCCCCAAACATGGGGTGTATAGCATTATATTTTGGCCAACTATTTCCAGTTCTCATGGATCACTGAAGTCTAAATCCTCCCCCGCTCCAGGAAAATCTCCCGTTTCTTTCATGAGCTCTCATTACAATCCTAATCCTTGCAGTTATTTTTCTAAATGGCATAAATTCACCAAAAACGACTTGGGCCTTCAATGGTCACTTTGGGGGAACATTTGACTTGAACAAAATTGTTCATTTGAAAGGTGCCTCAGAAAAGAAAATAGGATTTCTCTGGCCCAATGAGCAGCATTTTTAAATTGGCATGCTGAGGCCTCCAGACAAAATTCCGAATAAAAAATTGCTTCACTGAAATGTTCTTTGGTCAAAGCTAATGAGCAATTTGACAAACATAGGTAACAACAGCTAAACTTATTTCCCTAGAAAATCGTCTGTTCTTGTCTTGCAGTTTCTTCCTTATATTCAGTTCTTCTTCTCTCTTATCCTTCTGATCTCTCTGCTTTTGCATGTCTATCAACGTCTCCCTCCTCTTCCTCCTGTCCCAATTCCCTACATTTTCCCAACAATTCTCCAAAAACCATAAAATGCCAGATGTCTCTAAAGGTCCAGTCTTCCCATGAGCCAGATATTCAGGTAGCTGTAGAATTTAAATTCTAGACCTATGCTGAATTAAGAACTACAAGTAAAGGTTTCCCTAAACCTCAAAAAGACCAACAAATATTTATAGAAGAATTTAGAATTCTTTTGAGTACATATGAACCAGGCTTACATGACCTATATAACTTTGTACATATGCTTATTGGAACCTCAGATGCTAAATACTTGATGGCGAAAGCTGTTTGGATTGACCTGGAAAGGCCCACATAAAAAGAGATAATAACAAAGCTAATAGGAAATGCTTAGAAAAATCATTATGCCAAATGTGCTGCCTTCACCAAGGTTATGATCCTATCTAAACCCTCAAAGGATAAATTCCCAGAGGGATACAAAGAGGACATTATAAAATATCAATGTTTAGCCTCTAATGATTTCAAATGGATATTAACTAATTACTCCATTAATCTCCTCATCATGGAATAAACAAATTGATTACTATATTAAATTAACACTGGCGGGGAAATTTTTAAAAGATACTTGAGGTCAGTTATTTTGGGGTCATATCTCATCTGTCAGCACCATAATCTTGGAAAAGCTTAAAGGTGGGACATGGCCATAAACCAAAGCCTCAAGGGTCCTTTGAACATCTTCAGATGGATTTTATCCAGCTTCCATCTTCCATGGGATTTGAATATGTTTTAATTATTGCATATCTCTTTTCAGGATGGGTTTTAGTTATGCATGTCTCTTTTCAGGATGGGTTGAAGAATTTCCATGCTGAAAATCTACACCCTCTATAGTTGCTGAAAAACTGCTTGATTTTGTGTTTCCAACCTGGGGCATCTCAACTTTTATATAAAGTGATCAAGGTACACTCTTTACAGGAAGTGTTATGAAGACTGTAAATTGTTACCCCTTACTCCAAAAACTACACTGTCCTTATCACCCACAATCTTCTGAAAGACTCAGGGGCATTCTAAAATTAAAACTAGCAAAATTTCAGAAACCCATGAGTTGCTTTGGTCAAAGGTACTCTTACTAGCTCTTTTGGTTATATGGTCCACTCCTTCAGGGACACTTAGGTTAACTTCCCATGAAGTAGTAACTGGCAGGCTATATGTATTAGTTAGGGTTCTTTAGAGAAACAGACCCAACAGGAGATATTTGTAAATATGAGACTTATAAATGTGTCACACACAACCATGGGAATAGAAGAGTCCAAAATCCATAGGGCAGGCTGTGAAGCTGGCAGCTTCAATGAAGGGTCTGGACATACTCCACAGGAGAGGCTTACGGGCTGAAGAAGGAGTGAAAAAGTCTCTCTTCTCTCTTAAAAGTCTTCAACTGATTGGACTATCTTGTTTGTGGAAGACATGCCTTAGTTGATCGCAGGAGTAATCAGCCACGGCTGCAATGCACTGATAGATGATTTAATACACCAGCCTTCTGGTTTATCAACCAGCCACAAAATATCCTTGCAGCAATGGTCAGGCCAGTGCTTGTCTGAATAGACAACTGGGCATCATCACTTGGCCAAGTTGACACCTGAACCTCACCATCATCCTGTGCATTTGGAGATTTTACCTCTAATACTAGATTCTGCAGATGTGGCAAAATATTGCAAAAGGCTTACATACTATACCCAGTCCTATAATCAACAGGTTAAAGCTACTTTCCCATAACATCTTCCTAAGCCTTTCCACAAGCATCTTCATGATCTTCAACCAGGAGATTTTTATCTTTTAGAAGAGATATCAGGAAAAACTTCTCTTGAACCTCATTGGAAGGGACCTCATCAGGTATTACTAACAACAAATGCAGCAGAGAAACTCCAGGAAGTCTATCCTTGGGTTTCATGCTTCACAACTAAAGAAGCAATTTAGCCATGCTGGAGACCCAGGTTCGATTTCCAGTGCCTGCCCATGCAAAAAAAAAAAAAAAGAAGCAATTTAGAATTTCATAACTGGAAAGCTACTCCAATAAGGGAACCCCAGTTGAGGATTTACAAAGATACTCGAGGAGCAGATGTTCTTTAGAAGCAGACAGCTGACCAAAGACATCAGACCAAGACCCCTATCTAATTCCTGTTTTGTTTTTTATCGTTCTTCTTCTCATTTACTATAGGTCCCTTATGTCATCTATCCATAGTGGGCCCTTTTCTCTTTTTTTTTACCTCCTTACTATAACTGTTAGGGCAAAACATACTCATTTTAATGCCATTCTTAGATTATCCCAAACAGTTGCCACAATCCTCAGTCTTACTGACTGCGGAATATGCTATCCATTACCAGACCACCATGATAAAAACTTCTTGGCAATTCCAGTTTCATCAAATTAGACCACACGGAATTATAGCCAAAAGTGTTTCTACTTACATCTACATGAACAACTGACATTAAAAAATCAACTTGTGACTTTTCTACTGTTCTTCTTCCCCAGCAAAAGAATCATTTATTATAGTCTATTGATCAGACCCCAGGTAATTCTAAATTTGAATTTAACAAACTGTGTAGAGCGATGGGCCAAGTACTTGTCACTTGCAAGAGACTGATAGTGATCCAGATACGGAACCCAGAGATTTAAGACCTTGGCTCCAAACTTGCGTCATGAATGAGTCCTTTTCTTCTGGATCCCTACTGAATACTACTTTCTTTGAGACCAGGATTCCTGGTCCCATTTGTCTCAGAGTGCACCTCATGTACTTTATGAATAGTATTCCAAGACTGTAACCAGAGACCCTAATTCTATAAATCATGACGGTAGGAAATTCTAACTCTGGCATGAGCTCCAAAATGAGATCATTCTTGATTCAGGCATACTACCTGGGGGAATTGCTGACTCATTGTTTATGCAAACAATCAGAGAAGTGTTCTGATCACTGGGAATCATACAAATAGAAAAGGCTGTGAAAAACTTATCACTAACTCTGGCAAAAGTTATTAATGGTACCACCTCTGTCTTAGATGAATCAACTCATTGGTTTAAGTAGTGATGGACAATCACATTGCTCTAGATTTCTTGTTGGCTAGTCATGGTGACATCTGTGTCATTGCTAATACATTTTGTTGCACATGGATTAATGAAATAGGCAAAATGGAACAGGCTATATATCACCTTAAGGAGAAAGCTATTTGGCTCTCCAAGGGTGATCCTCATGGTCTATGGGATTTTTTATTTTGGCCTGTGTTTTAGTTAGTAAGCTGCCAGAATGCGATATACCAGAACTAGAATGGATTTTTAAAAGGGGAATTTAATAAGTTGCAAGTTTACAAGTTGCAAGTTTAGAGTTCTAATGTCCAAATTAAGTATTCAAAGGAAAGATGCCTTAACTCCAAAGAAAGGACCAATGAAGTTCGGGGTTTCTCTCTCAGCTGGAAGGGCATATGGTGATGTCTGCTAGCTTTCTCTCCTCATTTCATAAGGCTTCCCTGGGAGCATTTTCCTTCTGTTCCAGATGTCTCTGACTGCATGGGCCCTGTTGGTTCCAGTGGCTCTAAAGCTTTTTCCAAAAATGGTTCCTCTTAAAGGATTCTAGTAAGCAACCCCGCCTTGACTGGGTGGAGACACATCTCCATGGAAACCACCTAATCAAAAGTTACCACCCACAATTGGGTGGGTCACATCTCTATGGAAATAATTAGAAAGATCTTGCTCAGCAATATTGAGTGAAGATTAAAGGGCATGGCTTTTCTGAGGTACATAATAGCTTCAAACTGGTACAGCTTGGGTTGGGTAACTGGAGTCCCCAGTCCCAAAATATATTGTGTTGACTATTAATTGGCCTTGTTCTTGTCCTAGTGGCCATGATGCTGACCCACTGCATTCTAGCTGAAGTCTTAAATGCTTCTACATAGGCTGTTTTAATTTTCTGGCTGCTAAAACAAATACCATGCAATGGGTTGGTTTAAACAATGGGTATTTACTAGCTCACAGTTTTGAGGCTAGGAAAAGTCCACAATCAACGCATTATCAAAGTGATCCTTTCTCCTAGAAGACTAAGGTATTCTGAGGCTGGCTGCTGGCGATCTTTGGTCCTTGACTTTTCTGTTATGTGACATGGCACGTGGCAGCCTCTCTTGACTTCTCTGGGTTTTGTTGATTTCAAGTGTCTTCTGAAGACTTTCTATGTGTCTGAATTTCATTCTGCTTATAAAGGATTCTAGTATTAGAATTAAGATCCATCCTTATTCAAGTGGGCCAAACCTTAACAAAAGTAACCTCATCAAAAGGTCCTATTTGCGATGGTTCATGCCTACTGGAATGGATTAAATTTAAGACAATGATTTTTTTCTGTGATACATAGCTTCAAGTGACCACATAGCCCTTCTCTCGTCATGTGATTGCCATGATGCTGCCACGTCAAAATAGTCAAGATCTTGCAGTACAGTTGACTCTGAAGACAGTTGTACAATCTCTGAGCTGTGAAGATCTGGAACACTATCTTTCCCTTATCAAAAGTAGAACTGAGAGGCTCCATAAACAATATATATACAAATGGACAACGAGCAGAAAAATCTGACCCACTATCAGCAGTAACCGGACCGAGACAGTCTGACCCACTATCTGCAACAATTGGTTCAAGAAGCTGGCTGTTATCTGCAGCAAACATCCCAGCAGATCAAACCGAAAGCTTTGTAACAGTTGACCCCAAATAGACAGGACTTGGTTGATAACACAGATTTTCTAATTTTTGCCTCTGCTTCCAACTCAGGACCAATTGGAGAAAGCAAATATTCTCCCCTAACCAATTACAAAGGATTCTCCCTTCCAGTTAGCATGCCTCCAGTTCCCCATGCCAACAGACTCCTATCAGGGCACACTTGAGGCCTTTCCTTTTTGCTTCTCTAAAGCTCTCCTACTCCTCTGTTTGCTTTTTTTTTTTTGGTATTTATTTTGCTTTCTGCTTAACTTTAAAGCACATAAAGGTTTATTTCCACAAGCCTCAGGAAATTGGTAGAAGTCACAGGACAATCTCTCTCCTATCAAAAAAGCTTCTGCCTGCTTTTGAGTCTCTGCCAAATGCAAGTGATGGTGGCTGACTCCCTTGCTATAGCAAACTCTGAATAAATAGGCTTTGTTTGTCCTCTTTTGGGTGCCCTTCATTTATTTACACACATGTGTGGACCTAGTCTGGATACTGATTCAAACTAAATAACTGTAAAAAGAGATATTTGGAGACTGTAGGAAAGCTGAATATGGTCTTAGTATTAGATGCCTTTAAATAATTATGGTTAATTTTGTTGAGTGTGATAATAGTTTGATTCTTAGGTTAAAAGAAAGTATATCAGAGAAGCATAATGCAGAAGTGTTTATTGGTGACATGCTGTGCTGTCTAGGTTTTGCTTTCAAACATTCCAGAAAAAATAACTGAGGATTCATTATACTTTGCTTCCTACTTTTGTATATGTTTTTAAAAATGCATATTAAAGTTACAAGGAGAAGATTAATCTGGCTGTTGTGTGGAAAATGGATTGCAGGGTGCAAGAATGGAAACAAAGAGACCAATTGAGAGGCCTTTGCAGTAATCCATGGAGGAGAGAGGTGATGGTAGCTTAGAGAAGGGTGGAAGCATTGAGGAGGGAGATGGAAATGAAGAGAGACACATTTTAGAGATAGAGGTAACAGAGACTGCAGATTGGGTGTGAGGGATATGGTACCTCAGGTGAGACTAGTGTAAGAGTGGCTTTGGGGACAATGTGGAAGCCCATTTCTCTACACCAGGGCTGCCATTCTCAAGTTAGTTCCCACCAGACTGGGAATGGGGGACATGGAGAGCAAAGGTTCTTCAAATTATGTCTCAAGTCAAATGATGTTCATGCAATCTTGACTTTGCTGAGCCCAAATTAGAAACGCAACTGTGAAGAGCTAGAAAAGAGGCAGGGGCAGCTAAAGGACTGAATAAAGAGTTTGAAGTAGTTGGACATTTTATAATTGTACAATATGGGCAACTGGAATAAATCACTTCCTATCAGGAGCTGTAGTCTCCAATCTTTAGGTAAAATCTTCGATTGTTTGGAATAAAATTTTTCTCATATTGGGTATAAGATGGTGCATTTCAGCAATGGAGCTCAGAAACACAGATCTTACATTTATTCTGAGTTAGATCAATTAGGCAAATACTCATTTTGCTGCTAGAACCACTGTGTCAGCATTTAGGGAGCTTTAGTACAGTAAAGGAATTCCCCAGCTGCTTGAATTCTGCCCAGAGGCAATGTTGTTTGTTGGGAATTATTTGCTTTTTTGTCGCTATTTTCTTTTTCTTTCTATACAACTGGTAAAACAAATGGACATGTGCACCTGCCATTATAGATCTATCAATGGTTTGGGTTTTTCTGGATATAACCTAATTTTATGGAGTCAGGTCTTTTTTTTTTGCCTGAGTTTTTTCCCTACGTGTGAAACAATCTTTGTTGCTAAAGTGCTCTGATGTCCTGGCACTAAAAGTGCCCAAAATACAAAGCGCTCTGATCGATCATCAGGAGAGGAGGCTCTGAATGGTGGTTGGAATACAGTTGGGAACGAGCCATGTGAGATGGGCAGACCTCATTCCTCATCCCTCCTAGGCAGCAGCTGCTCAGCCTGTTCTGTATTCTATCATTCTCCCGGACCATAGATTTCCTCCCTCTGCTTGGCCTACCTCGTCATGTTGTTCTCCAGAAAATCAGGTCACCCTGTACCTAACTTTTTCCTGGCCAATGATTTTTAGCAGCTTATTGAAGCTTGTTCTGTTATGGCTAATCCTTGCTCAGCCCAGCCATGTGTGCTGCCATCAGGGAACACTATTACTCAGCATGTAAGGATCATAATATACACTGTGATGGTTGGAACACAAAGTAACCCCCTCTCTTGTGTCCAAGAAGCAGTTGCAAGTTCCTAGAACAGGTCACCCATTGTCTTCCCATAGCTTCAGTAGCTGCTGAGTTTTGGGTCTCAATTTCCCTATTCATAGCACATTTCTCTTTAGAACACGCTTTTTCTTGTGCTTTCTGGGCTGTCAGAGATTGGCACCTGCTCCCCAGCTTCCTATCTCCTATCAGAGGTAGGAACCAGCCCTAGCCACTTCCCATCAGCCATGTCACTTAATATATTTGAATCCTATTTTCTTCTTAGGTAGATAGGAGTAATAATCCTTCCTTCCTTCTTTCTAGTGTTGGGCCAAGTGCTGGAAGACTTTGTGTGGAGTTTGCCATGATAATCCAATGAGATACGATTTGTGAGTGTCCTTTACAAGATTTAAGGCTAAGAATCATTGCATTAGCAAAGAAGCACCTACAGGAGGTGGGGAGGTGAATATACAGCAACAAACCTATATCGAGTATGTGCCAAGCACAAAGATAAATAAGACACAGTCCCTGCCTTTAAGGAAGACCTCCTGGAAGAGGTGTTGGGTATGTGCAAATGCTGAGGTAAAAGAGGGGCTGGAAGATAATGGTTTCTCAGAGCTGTAAATTGTTCAGTATGGATCTAAGAGTGAAGTCAAGTGATATAGCTGGCAAGGTAGGCAGAGGTCATTTGGAGGGTTCTGAAAATCTGAGGCTTATTGAAAAATTTTAAGGAGAGAGTAACATGAACAGATTTGTCTGAATGCTGAATGGGGAATGTTTTGGAAGGATGAACAATTCAAAATGTTTTGGAAGGACAAAACTGGATGAGGAAAATCAGTAAGAATGCTACTGGGATAAACTAGCTTAGGGATTATAATAGCATATAATCTATGATAATGCTGAAGGGGTGAAAAGAAGTGGATGGATTCAGGAGATGTTTGGGAGGTAAAATCAATGAAGTTTGATTTTTAAGTTGACTATGGGGATGAAGGAGAAGAGATTGCCCAGGGTAACGCTCTATGTTTTAGCTTGGTGAACTGTATGGATGGTAGTGCCATTCATTGAGATCAGGAAGATGGAAAGAGGAGAAAGATTGGGGTGGAGAAAGATGATGATTTCAATTTGGGTTGTATATTAGTTAGGGTTCCTAGGGAAACAGAAATTATAGGGGATATATGTATATTATGAGATTTTTCTCATGCAATGGCGGGTGTGGTAGTTAGATCCCTGTGTCAACTTGGCCAGGTGAAGGTGCCTAGTTCTATTGCTGTGGACATGAGTAATGGTATGTGAACCTCATCTGTTGTTGATTACATCTGCAGTCAGCTAGGAGGCGTGCCTGCTGCAATGAATGATGTTTGATTTAATTGGCTGGTGCTTAAATGAGAGACTCAATGTAGCACAGCCCAAGCAGCTCAGCATACCTCATCTCAGCACTCGCACCTCAGCGCAGGCCTTTGAAGATGCAGAAAGAAATCACCCTGGGGAAAGTTGTTGGAACCCAGAGGCCTGGAGAGAAGGCCAGCAAAGATCACCCTGTGCCTTCCCATGTAAGAAAGAACCTCAGTGGAAAGTTAGCTGCCTTTCCTCTGAAGAACTAACAAATAAATCCCCTTTTATTAAAAGCAAATCCATCTCTGGTGTGTTGCATTCTGGGAGCTAGCAAACTAGAACAGTGGGGATGCACAAGTCCAAATTCTGTAGGGCAGGAAACAAGCTGGAAACTCTGATGAAGGTTTTTGATGAATTTTCCAGGAATAGCTGGCTGGCTGAAGTAGAGATGGAAATTTTCTACTTTGACTGCTGAAATCTTCACTTCTCCTTTTAAAGCCTTCAACTGATTGGATGTGACCACTCTCATTGTTGAGGATGATCTTCTTAGTTGATTGTAGATGTAATCAGCCATAGATGCAATCACCTTACTGATGACTCAAGTCCATGAAATTTCCACATGGTAACAGTCAGGACAGTGCTTGCCTGACCAAGCAATCGGACACTAAAACCTGGCCAAGTTGACACATGAGCTTAACCATCACAGGTTGTGACTCATTTTCAGGACCTATGGACTCTATTAGAGATACACATAGTAGTTGCATAGTCTGCTATTTATGTTTCATGATGCTTGACTGATCACAACTCCAGGAAGGGACAGAATTACAGATTATATGATTCTCATACAAATGCTGATGATGACTAGATATGGACTAGATGTATGACACAAAGGTAGCAAATACATTTGCTGGCCAGTGAATTTTCATGCATGGTGTGGCTCAAACAAACGAGTTATTCTAATCAGATTCTGTCTCTGAAGAGTTTCAACCAAGCTATTGAGTATTGTCAGTCAGTAATGGACATCGGTGTTGGAAGTTCTTCCTGAAAGACTAGGAAAGGGAAGAGGATTGAACAGACGCAGATTGATGAAGAACTGGGAGGTCTTCTGAGAAGGTATCACACATAGACAGAGTTAGAGGAAGAGAAGATTCCTGGCTTATTCTCTGAAATTTTCATTTCCAGTTCCCATGAATCTGGCCGTCCCTCCAATCTGTCTATGTATATATCTCTATCTATCTATATCTGTATACTTATGTACTTATATGACTTTTTTTTTACTTTAGTTCTTTTTAGTGTGTAACCAAGAAAAGTCCTAATTAGGATATAAACTGATATCAGGAGTGGGGTTTGAAGTCATAGAAACTTAAAACTCAAGGTATCATTGGGATTAGATATAATTTTTAAAAATTATTAGAGCATGGGATGCTTGCAGTCTGTTATTTTTGGTGGAAAAATAACTTAAGTAGTCACCTGCTATTCCTTGAGACCCAGCCTATATCATACCAATGGTGAGGCTTTGGCAGGCTTGATGGCTAAATGTATGGATAATTAAGCAGATTCTACTGGGCCTTGGTAAACTATGGTCTAGTTTCAATTTTTTTTTCTCATTGAGCTATCATGCCAAAATTAAAGCTCTGATTGACAAACATGGATATTTGGGAGGAGAAGGAGTTGGTGGGGAGTATGACACCTGCACAAACGTCTCTAAGGAATTTCCCATTCTGCCTCCCCCATCAAACAAGAAATCCTTCTCACTGAGAGGCAAATCTCACAGCTTGAGTTGAAATATGGATAAAGAAAGACATTAGGAAAGACATACCTAGGATCTTCTCTACCATGAGGTATCAACCATTCGGAGAAGGAACAGTCAGGTTGAAGGAGCCAATCCTGAGTTCTAAACAGCAGAACATTGGAGAACCTGCTCCTCAGAATTAGCTGCATCTGTCTTACAGAGCCAGCCAGGGCTTCCCTGTTGCTTCAGGATGTGATACATGCTGGGACCAGGAGCCACTACATAGCCTTGTTCTAGAGATCTTTCTTTCCTCTCTTTTCGTAGTTTGGAGCTATTGTGAACCCCATAAAAGGCCATGCTCTTTTAATCCATTCTTGTGGGGGCAGACTTATTGTGGGTGGACCCTTTGATTAGGTTGTTTCAATTGAGATGTGACCCAGCTCATTCAAGGTGGGTCTTAATCCTTTACTGGAGTCCTTTATGAGGGAATAAAAGGCAGAAGCACAGAGAGAATTTAGAGAGAAATGCCCTAGAGATGCTAAGAGAGGACCCACAGATGCTCAAAGAAAAAGTCACTGGAATCAGAAGATGAAAGCAAGGGAACCTGGGAGTAAAGGACCAGCAGACATCAGTCATGTACTTTCCCATGTGACAGAGGAACCCTGGATGCCAATAGCCTTTCTTCAGAGAAGGTATCATCCTCTTGATATGTTAATTTGGAAATTTTCATGGCCTTAGAATTATTAATTTGTAAACTTATAAATCCCCATTGTAAAAGCCAATCTATTTCTGGTGTATTGCATTCTGGTAGCTTTAGCAAACTGAAACATCTCCTTTTCTAAGTAAATGATGCTTTCCCTGTGCTGTTGCCTGTTTTTTTGCTCCATTGTGGGTTATTGGGGGTATGATGAAGATGAAATTTCCCATTTAGTTAATAGATTGCAAGAAGGTGAGGAGTGACATTTGGACAGGATCTCACAGAACTAGCAGAAAAATGGACATAACCTAAATATTGTGGATTGTGAGGTAGGCAAGCAACTTTTCAGCTGACCCCTGATTGAGGAGCAGAATGTAAACCATCAGCTGTTTCTTAAGGGGAGAATATGTATGATTTATAGTTGTAAATGTGACCAAGTTAGGAAAGAATACTTGAAAATGTATCAAGAGGAGAAATGTTGTATGTGCCAGACAGGCAAGCAGTAGAATAAAATTGACAGGTCTTTGAGATTTGTCCTATCCAGTGACAGTGGCAGTGGTAGTTCTATCAGCTGCATGGTCCCCTCTCTCTAAGCGCCATAGCTGATTACACCTGGTGGACACCCAAACCAGGGTGGCCAGTTCTAGGTTTTCTGCTTTCTGTTGAAGTGGACAGGCTTATCAATCAGACCCTTTCTTCCAAAAGTTGAATTTGAACATGAAGACATGGAATCTATCACCAGTTGGAGTGGGCTTTGTAATTGTGTCCTCTACATTTGGGAGATAGTGAGTAGGCAAAGGAAGGTAGTGGGGTGAAAGGAAAACAGAGCTGACACATGGAGCCAAACAATATGAGAGGTAGGTAGGTAGCCCCTGAGAATTGCTGCTTTTGCTTTCAATGGGTTCCCCTAATTTAAATTCCAGCACCACTCAGGTCTTATTTTATTTTTTGTCCTTGGAGTTCATTGGATTTCTGCGTTCTTACAATAAATCCCAAACTGTAGAAGAACTCTAGAGTTCAGGAGAAAGATCTGGAGTAAAGATCTGTTTTTTTGCTTGTTTGTTGTAGGTGCGGGGGTGGGGCTCTCCCTACATTTCTGTGGAATTGAGACCCTGGAAGTGAATGAAATTACCCAAAGAGGATAAAGAAAGAAACAGAAAAAGTTGTTTTCTGATCATTATAAGTACTTTACATTACACAGTGCTTTTTAAGACTGTTTGCTTTTTAGCTTTATTTATTCATTTTTTATTGTGAAAAATAACATATATACAAAAAGGCAATAAATTTCAAAGCACACCACAACAATTGTTATAGAACAGATTTCAGACTTTGGTATGAGTTACAGTTCCACAATTTTAGGTTTTTCCTTCTAGCTGCTCCAAGACACTAGAGACTAAAAGAAATATCAATATAATGATTCAGCACTCACACTCATTTGTTAAATCTTATCTTATCTGTTATAATTCCACCTTCTCCTTTGATCTTTCTCCCTATCATTCAGGGTATTTGGACTATGCCCATTTTAGCTTTTTCATGTTGTAAGGGGCTGTTGATGATACAGGATAGGGGGACAGAACTAGTTGATATTCTGGAGAAGCTGGCCCCTGCGGGTTTCAGTGCAGTGAAACCTACAGTGCTTTACAAGACATTAAATGTTTGTATATATTATTTTATTTATTCTTCCAATCAACGCTATGGGGTAATTATTATTATTACCCTCATTTTGCAATTGAGGAGAAGGTGATAAAAAGGTTTACGTTGTATCACACAGTCTATGGCAGTGGCAGTGACGGGGCCAGGTCTTCTGTACTGAGTCCATTTTTCAGCTCCTTTAGGAACAGTTAACACTTGGAATTCACAGGGCAGAGCTACCTGCCTGGACTGGAATCTTGGGGGAGCAATTCTCTTGGGGCACCACTTTGTAAATGTAAAGATAGGCATTGGTTGATGTTTGCAGAGAGGTTGGAAAGACAAGAAATGAATGGAATGAGGGACATTTATCCCCAGAGCCCCTCATCTCCCACGAGATGCTTTACTGCTACAAGCCCCCTGGGGGTACACCACTGACACCCCCCTGTCCCCAGGGCAGGGACGGAGCTAGGACTTCAAAGTTAACCCTTCCCCAAGCCAAATTCCCATCCCTTAGGGCTGTGTTTATTGCCCAAAATTTTACTAGTTGAGCATAGCGCATGGGGAGGGATGGCAAATGGTACTACGTGGGACAAGTATTGCATGGTCAACTCAGTTTGGGAAATGCTGAGTTAAACACGAATGGGTTTCTTTACCGCAGTTCTTGCCAGAGCGTTAAACGCATTAATGTGCATCTCCCAGAGGTGAATATTATGGCAGAATTTCCCAAACTTACTTGACCACAGAATAACTTCCTAATGTGGTAACATTTTAAGCAGTAATGGGGAGGAGGAGGAAGAAAGGGAAGCAGGAGGCTTACAAGAGTATCTCAACTCCACCTCAAGAGTTAGCAACCACCTACTCTCTATTCATGAGCAACTGGCCTTGAGGGATAAGAGGGCCTGTGTGTGCGCGTGTGTGTGTGTGTGAGCAAACGTCTGTTTGTGTGCACATGCACCCACGCACGTAGGCACAATTCCTGACTATTAGCTTAGAGTCAGAAACCAGATTGATTTTTATTACTTAGCTCCTGAGGCCGTGCATCCCTTAATATTTGTTCGTGTGTCTTTGGGAACTCCCTGTTAAATAAGGCATCTCGGAGGCCGGGAAGGGCAAGGGTGGGGGTGGAGAGAGAACTCACAGTCATTCTTAAAAGTCTAGACAGAGAAAGGAGAAAAGTTAAGAGAATACTTGCTCCCTGCCCAAGAGTCCTAGACCCTCGGGGACTTTCTCTGGCCTTCCCTATGTACTGAAGACGTGTTGGAGGAAGCTTTGCAGCAAAACATCTCTCAAATTGACACCCTCTGTTTGTTTTTGCACCCCTAATTACCCTTTCAACTTGCACCGTGGTTTATTTTTAGAGGCTTCCCATCCACCTCATTATCAGCTCATTAAAGATCCTGTCTCATATTTCTTCCATTTATACCCTTAATTAAACACAGTGGCCTTTGTTATATCAGAATAGTGGTCTTGTTAGAATTTAAATGGGATGACTTAGCTGTTGCCTAACTGAATTTTAAGTATTCCTTCCTCTCCCTTCGATGTTTTTGTCTGCCACAGTGTTGTCCAGAGCCCGGGCTCCCCAGGGCCCTCTCTGTTCCCTTTTGGTGATTCTTTTCAAAATCAGGGGCTGAGCATGCCGACGAAGAAGGCTTGGGCTTCTGGCTGCCCTCTGTTTTGTTTTGCTGCTTTTTTGGCCTCCTTCCTCCACCCCCACCCAGAGTGACAAGGGGAGAGGTTGGAAGGGATATTTTTTCCCAGCTTTGCCAATGTGTGAACAGAACAGCGATACCTAATTAAATGCCCAGCAGGACCCAGATCCCTGATCTCACAGCTGCTGATCCCCGCCCCGCCTCACCAGGACAACACTACCTAATTACCTCTTCCCGCTGGCCCAGTTGGTAGCCAAACCTTCTTAGTAGGACTGGCCAAAATACTGCAGGTGTCCATCATCAGAGGCACCTGGCACCAGGTACCTGGCCTCACAGGCAGGAAGGCTGGCATGGGGCAGAAGCAGCACTTACAATCTGGTGACTCTCGGGGGCATGGACCCAGGTTTCAAGGGGAGAAAGGAGAAACAAGGTCTAAGGTACCCCCAAAGCAGCTGGGCAGTGTTTGAGGGCCTCTGGGGTGTCCCGCACTTTGGCCAAGCCAGGGCAAGTAGCCAGAGGTGGCCTGGGCTCCATCTGCCCTGTGGAGCTCACAGTCTCCCTGGCGAGGGATAAACCTGTCATCTCTGCTGATGGCTCAAAGAGACCTGATGAGAAGCAGGCTCTGGCGGCCCACGTACTGCCCAACTCCCCCCCCCACCCCCCCACCCCCAGAGCAACTAGGGTTGGGCTCATCTAGGTTTGAATTGG
>PVIY010024777.1:0-37623 GCA_004026745.1 Myrmecophaga tridactyla
TTTTAGAAAGGGGGAATTTATTAAGTTGCAAGTTTACAGTTCTAATGCCATGAAAATGTCCAAATTAATGCAAGGCTATTAAGGTGTCCAAATTAAGCCATCCAGGGAGAGATACCTTGGTTCAAGAAGGCCAGTGATGTTCAGGATTTCTCTCTCAACTGGAAAGGCATGTGGTGAACATAGCAATGTCTGCTAACTTTCTCTCTAGGCTTCTCCAACAACTTCCCCAGGAGTGTTTTCTTTCTTCATCCCCAATAACCTCTGGCTGTGTGGGCTCTGTTGGCTTTGGTGGCTCTAAAGCTTTTTCTGAAATGGTTCCCTCTTACATGGTTCCCTCTTATATGGTTCCATTAAGCAACCGCACCTTGAATGGTGAAAACACATGTTCATGGCCTCCTCAGAGTCAACTGAAATGGTAACAAGTTTCTTTTTCCCCTTCAGTCTATTAGTACAGTGGATACAGTGATCAACTTTCATATGTTGACATACCCTTCTATTCTTGGGATAAATCCACCTGATCTTGATATATAATCCTTTTAAGGTGCTACTGTATTTAGTTTGTAAATAATTTTTGAGGAGCTTTGAATCATATATTCATAAGGGATATTTGGCCTGTAATTTTCTTTTTTCATGACACCTTTTTCTAGCTTTGGAATTAGAGTAACACTGGGTTCCTAGTTTGAGTTAGGAAGAGGAAGCTTGATCTTCAATTTCAGGGGAAGATTTTGTGAAGTATTGGTTTTAACTCTCCTTTGAACATTTGACAATTCACCAATGAAACCTCCTGTAGCTGGACTTTTTTTGTTGAGAAGTTTTTGATTACTGATTAGATATCTTTGCTTGTTATTTGTCTGTTGAGGTTTTCTGTTTTTTCTTGAGTGATTTTGGTAGTTTGTATTTCTAAGAATTTGATCACCTTATCTAGATTATCCAATTTGTTGGGATGCAATTACTTATATTATTTTCTCATAATATGTTTATTTCTATAAGACTCTTATTAATGATCCTACTTCCATTTTTTTACCTCTCTATTTCCATCATTTGTCTTTTTTTGTCAATTTAGCTAAAATTTTGCCAATTTTATTAATCTTTTCAAAGAATCAATTTTTAGTTTCAATGGCTCTCTATATTGATTTATATACTTTATTTATGCTAACATTTTTATTAGTTTCTTCATTCTGCTTAATTTGAGCTTAGTTTGCTACTAGTTTTGTACTTCCTCAAGGTACTCAGTTAGGCTTTTGATTTGAGATTTTTTTTTTAATAAAGCCATTTACAGCAATAAATTTCCCTATAAGTGCTGCCTTTTCTGCAACCTGTGTTTTGAAATGTTGAGTTTGTTTCCATTTATTTCTGTGCATTTTTCTAATTTCCTTTGTGATTTCTTTTTTTTACTCATTTTTTTTGTTTTAGAATGTGTTGTTTAGTTTTCCTACATTAATTGATTTTCCAATTTTCACTGTCACTGATCTCTATCTTCATTCTGTTGTGATAAAAGAAGTTACTTTGCATAATTTCAATCTCTGTAAATTTACTGAGATTATTTTCTGTGTCCTCGCACATACTCTATGTGGAGAGTGCTCCATGTGCATTTTAGATGAATGTGTGTTGAGTCAAGTGCTCTAAATATATCTGTTTGGTCTATATGCTATTTGCTATTTAATAGTTTAAGGAAAATTGTGGCTGTTTATGATTCATGATTCTAAAACTTTAATGCATTTAATGTGAGTCTTAATGCCTCAAGACATTAAAAAAGCACCAATAAAATTATATTTTATGTAAAGAAAGTATTAAGAAGATGCCTTTATCTGGATCACATTTATATTTTGTCTATAGATGATGTATGACCAGAGAAAAATGGTCAGATATTTCAATCATACTTTAAATGAGTTTTTCTAAAAGTGTCCAAATAAATGAAAGGGTAGGCATCATAAAAGACTGATTCTATTATTAGGAGATCTTCTCATATTTTCATTCTGATTATTAATTCATACCCAAGAACTAATCAATTGCAAAAAATATTAAAAAACTAAACATATTAGTATGCCTTTAGGAAAATTTTGAATTTCCTTAGTTACAAAGATAAATGCACTAACTCCCTTTAGCTAGTAAAATAGTTTGGTGAAATAGTTTAAGAAAAAAATGCCAAAGCAATCTGTAAGAATAGAGCAATGGTATTCTGGTTTCCTAGCTGCCAAAGCAAAGACAATGCAATGGGGTGGCTTAAACAATGGGAATTTTTTGGCTCATGGCTTTGAGGGTAGGATAATCAAAAAATCAAGGCGTCATCAAGGCTATGCTATCTCCCAGAATACTGTGGCATTCTGGGGCTGGCTGTAAGTCATCCTTATTCCTTGTTTTTTCTGTTACATGGCAATGCACAGGACAGCCTCTCCTGGCTTTTCCTCTCTCTTCTGGGTTCCACTGATTGTCAGTTTCTGACTGCTGCTCCCTCTGGCTTTCTCTCTCTGTCTCTGGACCTTCCCTATAAAGACTTCAGTAATTGAATTAAGACCATCCTGATTCAGCTGGGTCACGCTTAGCAGAAGTAACCTCATCAAGAGGTCCCATAAACAAGAATTCACACCCACAGTAATGGATTAAGTTTAAGGACATGCTCTTCTGTTAAGTACATAGCTCTAAACTACCACAAAGGGAGTGTAAGTTTTTATGGTAACTTTATCTTTAATATATACAATTTTAGTAAGTAGAGTTAGTAAATCTGGATGTTAGAAAGTTCCAAGTTATAATCCATTGCAAGCACTTACCCTCTGTCTTTTTTCCAGATATAACATTTTAATGTCTTCTAAAAACTCACTCCTCATGTACTCTCCTATAATTCATTAAATTGTACTTTCAAGCATCACCAAATTATAAAAAGAGGCTTTTTGTGACAGTGATGGCTAGGAGAGGTGATTCATGCAGGAGGCAGAGCCTCTAGGAGATTCTTGAGGAATGCCAGCAGATGCTTACATAGACACATAATGGGAATAGGTGAGACAGTGAGGAAGGAAAATATAGCAGTGATTTCTCAACAGAAAGTGGATCAGATGTGGGTTTTGTATTGAATTATGTGAGAAAGCCTGTCTCTTGAACTACCATAATTCTCTGTTTATTTTCTTATGCCCTGCTGAATATAAACCTAACAATTGTGACAGGCTAGGTTTTATTAAACCTAGAAACATGACCCTTTAATAAGTTTATTACACACATGTATGATTAATGGACAAATAGCAAGGTTCAGAAAACTAAAGTTAGCAAAATAACCACTTAAAAGCACTTTTACATAATCAAACTAAACCATCAAGCTGGTCTTGTCAGAAGATTGATAGTAACAAAAATAGCAGGCGTATCCAAGCTTGACTTAAATGTATGTATTAGTTTTCAATTCTAAATTTTGCTAAGCTGTTCTTTGTGATTATGGTTCTAAGTGAAGTTCTTCTCCATCATTTGGCTATAAGACAATGCAGATGTCTCATTGTCCCAATAAAATTGCACAAATTTTAACTGTCTTTCAGCTGACAATGTGTGGATATGAGCTGAACAGTATGGGTTGCCACTCTTTATGTAAAATGCATCCTTTTGGTTAGGGAAACTTCCTTTATAACATGAGGAACAATTCAAGAATATATATATGTAATTTTTTCTGATGATACTTATAAATATTGCCTAAGGTAGGGTGTTTTTCTGTCCAGTTTATGTTTTTCTTATTTTATATTAAATGTATTAAAAATCAAAATTTAATAAAACTGAGATGGTAATGCATCCACAGGCTTGCTTTTTACAGACAATAAATAGTATTCACAGAACAAACTCTAAGCCAAATGATTAACATTAATCAGTTTAGATTTATAATTTATTCACTAATTGATCTGAGCTTAAAACTGACTATTATATGAATTCAAAAAGTAAATGGATTTCAAAAATAAAATCAAATACTTGGGAAATAACTGCTTATTGTTTCCAGATATACATATTCAAGGCAACCTCTTAGTAGTTGTGTCTTCTCAAGCATGTCAAAATCCCTAAACTTCCTCCATATCAACAAAATAGAACTAATAATAATAATCTTAAATACTTATTTAGGGAATTAAAATAGATAACCCACATAAACATACTAGCACATTGCCTAGCACATATAAAAAGCTCATTAAATTTAATGATAATGCATATTAAAATGTACTTATCTCTTAGGCTCAAACCACTTTCTTTTTCTTTCTACTTTATAGATTAAAAAATAGATTTTTATTGAAAAATCTTCACACACAGACAGTGCATCCATACTACACTATCAGTGGCACACAATATCATCACATAGTTGTGTATTCATCATCATGATCATTTTTAGAACATTTGCATCACTACAAAAAAGAGATAAAAAGAAAAAAGATAAAACTCATACATCCCATAAACCTTACTCCTCCTTCTCATTGACCACTGGTATTTCAATCTACCCAATTTTTTACCCTTTATCCCACATTTTTAATTTATTTTTTATCCGTTTTTTTTTTTTTTTTTTTTTTTTTTTTTTTTTTTTTTTTTTTTTTTTTTTTTTTTTTTTTTTTTTTTTTTTTTTTACTTATCTATCTATACCCTGGATAAATGGAGGAACAGACAGAAGGTTTTCACCATTGCATGGTCACATTGTAAAAGCTATATGGTTATATCATCTTCAAGAATCAAGGCTAGTGGAACACAAAAGTTTCAGGTACTTCCTTCTAGCAATTCCAATATACCATACATTAAAAAAGAGATGTATATATAATGTATAAGAACAACCTCCAGGATAACCTCTCAACTCTGCTGGAAGTCTCTCAGCCACTGAAACTTTACTTGGTCTCATTTCTGTCTTCCCTGTTTTGGTTAAGCAGCTTTGTTAAATCCACGATGCCAGGTCCTGGCTCATCCTGGGAGTCAAGTCCTATGTTGTCAGGAAAATTTACACCCCTGGGAGCCATGTCCCTAGTAGGGGTTAGGGCAGTGAGCTCACATGCTGAGTTGCTTATAGAAAGAGGCCACATATGAGCAACAAAAGAGGTTCTCTGAGGAGACTCTTAGAAATAGTTATAAGTAGGCTTACCTTCTCCTTTGCAGGAATAAGCTTCATAGGGGCAAGCCCCAAGTTCAAGGGCTTAGCCAATTGAATTGCCTATCCCCACTGCTTGCAAGAGTATCAGGAATTTCCCAGGTGGGGAAGCTTAAATACTTCCTTCTTTCTCCTTAGCCCCCCAAAGGAGCTTTGCAAATACTTTTTTTATTCCCTGCCCAAATTACTCTGGAATATATTGGGGCATCAAACTAATCTGTGGAAATCAACACGATCTCATGCTCCATAAGATTTCACGCAATTATGGTGTTCAAGTAAACTGACCTTACAAGTTAAATTAGATAATGCACTACACAAAATCTGAATTTTGCACCAAATAAACATCTCTCCTTTTGGTCTCACACAGAAATGGGCATTTTAAAATATGGACTGGATCATCCTTTACCCTTATTCTGATTTACCTTAATCCTATCCAGATCAGCTTTGTTCATATCTCTAGTCAAAGTCTGACCACATTTTCACCCTTTTACTAGTTGCTGTATGGGGTTATGCTGACTTTCACAGCTTCAGTGTATTAATTCATAGTCTCAGGTGCCACATAAATACAGAAAGTTTTAGGGAATGACCATGTTATACACAAATAGCTCACTATCTCAGAATTCAGGGAAATGAACAGTTATAACTTTGGAATATGTGTGCCTGCTGTAAGAGGGTACAACCTAGGAACCTTTACTATAGGCCCCAACCTGATAACCAATGCTCTCGATGTCAATTCTCTGAGTGTGCATGTTACAGTTAATCCATATGGGTGAAGCATGATAATCCTTGTCTTTTGGTTTCTGTCATTTAATTCAACATAAGGTCTTAAAGGTTCATTCACCTAGTTGCATGGCTCCCTACAACTTCATTCCTTCTTGCTGCTGTTCAGTAGTCCATTGTATGCACACCACAGTTCCCCCAGTCATTGTACCCTTAAGCCACCTACATCCTTTGTGAATCATGAACACTGCTGCCATAAACAACAGTGTGCAAATGTCCATTCATGTCCCCATTCTCAGTTCCTCCAGGCATACACCTAGCAATGGGGCTGCAGGATCCTATGGCAACCCGACCCCTAGCCTCCTGTTGGACCTCCAGGCTGCCCTCCTGAGGAGCTGCACCTCTCAGCTTCCCTTCCAAGAGTGAATAGGTACATCTCTTACTCCACATTTTCTCTAGTACTTGTTTCTCTTTGTGTTCATTTTTAGAGTTTTCTTCACACGTGATGCAATCCAACCTATGTAAGTATCCATGTCTTCGCCACCATAATCTATATGACAAAATTTCCTTTCCTTCAGCAAAGAATCCATAACCCTCCCACATATCCCTTGCTTGTTGACCTTTAATTTTGGCATAATGCTTTTGTTACATTCAGTGGAAGTATGTTACAGTGTTATTGTTGATGATAGACCCTAGTTTGCATTGTTTGTACTTTTTCTTGTATACCATCTCATTTTCATTTATTTATTTTCATTTATTCTCCCTTATGCAAAAACGTTTTTATATTTATACATTAATCACCATCGTTGTCCACTCTAGGCATTCCTAAATTACACCATCTCAGACTTTATCCTCTCCATCAGCCATGCTCATAGTCAGCTTTGTTCAGTGTACTTATACTGTTGTGCTACCATCAGATAATATTGCGCTATTCATTTCTGAAGTTTTACAATCAGTCCTCTTGCATTTTCTGTATTCCCACAGCATCAAATGCCCAACATTTACACTATTTCTATCTCCAGATAACCTGTGTTCTTAACTTTCACTGTCAAAGTTCACTCATTAATATTAGTTCACATTAGTGAGACCATATAACGTTCAGCCTTTTGTTTCTAGCTAATCTCACTCAGCACAATGTTCTCAAGGTTGATCCATGTTACTACATACTTCATGACTTTATCTGTCTTACAGCCATGTGATATTCCCCCACATGTACATACCACTGCTTGTTTAGCCACTATTCTTCTGATGGACATTGGGGCTGTTTCCATCTCTTGGCAATAATAAAGCTGCTGTAAAATTTGATGTGCAAATGTCCATTTGCACTTTGCATTCAGTTCCTCTGAACATGTATCTAGTGACAGGATTGCTGGATGCTATGGCAATTCTATATTTAGATTCCTGAGGAACTGCCAGAATGCCTGCCAGAGCAGTTGCACCATTTTACATTCCCACCAACAGTGAATAAAGGTGTCTCTTTCTCCACACCCTCTTCACCACTTGTCATTTTCTGTTTTATTGATATGGCTATTCTATTGGGTATGAGATGATATCTCATTGTCATTTTGATGTGAATTTCTCTAAGAGCCAGTGAAGTGGAGCATGTTTTCATGTGCCTTTTAGCATTTATATGTCCTATTCTGAAAAGTGTTTGTTCATGCCTTTGGTCTATTTTTCAATTGAGTTGTTTGTCTTTTCATTGTTGAATTGTTGAATCTCTTCATATATTCTGGATATTAAGCCCTTATATGACATGTGGTTTTGAAATATCATCTCCCATCATGTAGACTGCCTCTTTACTTTCCTGACAAAGTTCTTTGTTGCACAAAAATGTTTAATTTTGAGGAGATCCCATTTATCTATTTCTTTTTTCATTGATTGTGCTTTGGGTTTAAGGTCTAGGAAACCACCTCCTATCATAAGATTTAGAAGATATTCTCTACATTTTCTTCTAAAATTTATATGATCTTAACGCTAATATTTAGGTTTTTTACCCATTTTGATTTAGATTTTTGTATAGGGTGTGAGACATGGATCCTATTTCATTCTTTTGTATTTGGATATCCACTTCTCCAAATGATATTTATTAAAAAGACTGCTATCCTAAGTGGGTTGGCTGAATCATCTTATCAAAAATCAATTGTCCATAGTTGAGAGGGTTTATTTTGAATGCTCAATTAGAGTCTTAATCTATTGTTATGCTGGTACCATGCTGTTTTGTTTTGACCACTGTTATTTGTAATATGCTTTAAAATCAGGTAGTGTGAGACCTCACATTTCATTTATCTTTCCCAATATATTTTTGGCTATTCAGAGCACTCTGACCTTCCAAATAAATTTGCATATTTGTTTTTCTATTTATGCAAAGTAAATTGTTGTTGATATTTTATTGGTATTTTATTGAATTGGTATTTTATTGAATCTCTACATTAATTTAGGTAAACTTGACATCTGAACTGTATTTAGTCTTCTAATCCATGAACACAGTATGCCCTTCTATTTATTTAGGACTGCCATGATTTCTTTTAGCAATTGTTTGTAGTTTTCTGTGTTTATAACAAGTCTTTTGTATCCTTAGTTAAATTTATTCCTAAATATTTGTTTCTTTTGAGTGCTATTGTAAATGGGACTTTTTCTTGATTTCCTCCTCATGTTGTTCATTACTAGTGAATAGAAACACTGCTGATTTTGTGGCATTGATCTTGTATCCTGCCACTCTGCTGTACTCATTTATTAGCTCTAGTACCTTTGCTGTAGATTTTTCAGATTTTCAGTATATAGTATCCTATCACCTGCAAACAGTGAGAGATTTATTTCTTCTTTTCCAATTTGGATGCCTTTTATTTCTTTCTCTTGTCTAAGCTTGAATAACAATGGTGACAGTGGGCATTCTTTTCTTGTTCCTGATCTTAGAGGGAAAGCTATCAGTCTTTCCCCATGGAGGATGATGTTAGCTGTGGGTTTTCATATATTCCATTTACCATGTTGAGGAAGTTCTTTTCTATTCCTATCCTTTGAAGTGTTTTCATTAAGAAAGGGCGCTGAATTTTATCCGTTGTCTTTCTCTGCCTCAATGGAAATGATCATGTGGTCTTTTCATTTTAACTTATTGATATGATATATTACATTAATTGATTTTCTTGTGTTGAACCAGCCTTGCATACCTGAAATAAATCCCACTCGGCCATGGTGTATAATTCTTTTAATGTGCTGCTGGATTTAATTTGCAATTCTTTTGTTGATTTTGCACTATATTCATTAAAGAGGTTAGTCTGTAATTTTCTTGTAGTATCTTTGTCTGGCTTTTGTAATAAAGTGATGTTGGCTTCATCAGATGAGTTAAGTAACTCTCTTTCCTCTTCAATTTATTTTGAAGAGTTTGAGCAGGATTGGTACTAATTCTTTCTTGAATGCTTGGTAGAATTTACATGTGAAGCATCTTGATGAATGATTTACTCACTTTACTTGTGATTGGTTTGTTGAGGTCATCTGTTTCTTCTGGAGTTAATGTTGGTTGTTCTTGCCTTTCTAGGAAGTTTTCCATTTCAACTAATTGTATAGTTAATTAGCATATGATTGCTTTTAGTATTCTCTTATTACCCCTTTATTTCTGTGGGTTCAGTGGTTATATCCCTTCTTCCATTTCTGATTTTATTTATTTGCATCCTCTTTTTTGTCAGCCTAGCTAAGTGTCCATTGACTTTACTGATTTTCTCAGAGAACCAATTCTAGTTTTGCTGATTTATCCATTGTTGTCATATTCTCAATTTCCTTTATTCCTGCTCTAATCTTCATCATTTCTTTCCTTTTATTTGCTTTGGGGTTAGTTTGCTGTTCTTTCTCTATTTCTTCCAAGTGAACAGTTACTTCCTTGATTTTTGCTCTTTTTTCTTTTATAATATAGATATTTAAGGCAATAAATTTCCCTCTCAGCACTGCCTTTGCTGCATACCATAAATTTTGATATGTTGTGTTTTCAATTTCACTTGTCTTGAGATATCTACTGATTTCTCTTGTAATTTCTTCCTTGACCCTCTAGTTGCTTAAGAGTGTGTCATTTACCTCTATGTGAGACCAAAAGGAGATATCTTTATTTGGTGTAAATTTTATACTTTAGGTAGCACATTATCTAATTTAACTTGTTTGCTCAGTTGGCTTGAACACCATAGTTACATGGAATCTTGAATAGAGCATGAAATCTTTTTGGTTTGTGCAGGTTAGTGTGATTCTCCCATATATCCCAGAGTAATTGGAGAGAGAATAAAATGTATTTGCAAAGTTCCCTTGGGGGACTGGGAGAAAGGAAGAAATACTCAACTTCCCCATCTGGGGATTTTCTGATGTTCTCACAAGCATGGGGACAACCTATTCAATAGGCTGAACCCTCAATCTTGAGGCTCGCCCTTATGAAGCTTATTACTGAAGAAGATAGGCTAAGCTTACTTATAATTATGTTCAAAAGTCACCCCCAGAGAGCCTCTTTTGATGCTCAGTTGTGGCCTCTCTCTCTATGCCAACTTGACAGGTGAACTCACTGTCCTCCCCCCATACATGAGACTTGACTTCCAGGGTTGCAAATCTCCCTAGAAATGTGGGACTTGATTCCCAGGGATGAGCTGGGACCTGGTATCAGAGAAATGAGAAAGCCTTCTTGACCAAAATGGAGAAGAGAGAAATAAGACAAAATAAAGTCTCAGTGACTGAGAGATTTCAAACAGAATCAGGAGATTATCCTGGAGGTTATTCTTCTGCATTATATGGATATCCTTTTTTATTTATGGTGTATTGGAGTGGCTCAAGGGAAGTACCTGAAACTGTTGAACTGTATTCCAGTAGCTTTGATTCTTGAAGAAGACTGTGTAATTATATCGTTTATACAATGTGACTGTGTAATTGTAAAAACCTTGTAGCTGATGCTCCTTTTATCCAGGGTATGGACAGATGGATAAAAAATAAGAATACAATATAAATAACTATAGATGGAGATAAAGGGTAAAAATTGGGTAGATTGAAATATTAGTGGTCAATGAGAAGGAGAGGAATGGAGTATGGGATGCATGAGTTCTTTTTTTTATTTTTATTTCTTTTTTCTGGAATGGTGCAAATATTCTACAAATGATCATGGTGAAGAATACAAACTATGTGTTATTGTGAGCCATTGATTGTATAATATGGTTGGACTGTACATGTGTGAATATTTACCAGTAGAAATTTTTTAAAAGAGCTTGTTATTTAGCCTCCATTTATGTGTGAATTTTCTGGCCCTCTTCCTGTTATTGATTACCAACTTCATTCCATTATGATCTGAGAAAGTGTTTTATGTAATTTCAAACTTTTAAAATTTATTAAGATTTGCTTTGTATCCTGGCATACATTCTATCCTTGAGTATGATTCATGCACACTTGAGAAAAATGAGTATCCTGCCATTGTGGGGTGTAATGCTCTGTAATGTTAAGTCTAGTTCATTTATCATGTTATTCAAAACCTCTGATTTCTTACTGATCCTCTGTTTAGATATTCTATCCATTGATGAGAGTGGGGAATTGAAGTATCCAACTATTATGGTAGAGGTGTCTATTTCTCCCTTCAGTATTGTTACTGTTTGCCTCATATATTTTGGAACACTCTGGTTTAGTGCCTAAATATTTATGATTGTTATGTATTCTCATTGACTTGTTCCTTTTATTAATACATACTGCCCCCCCTTTTCTCTTTTACTTGTTTTGCATTTGAAATATAATTTGTTAGGTATTAGTATAGCTACCGCTGCTCTTTTCTGAACATGAAAACATGAAATATGTTTTCCCAACCTTTCATTTTCAACCTATGTTTATCCTTGGGTCTAAAATAAGTCTCCTGTAGACAGCATATGGATGGGAACTGATTTTAATCCATTCTGCCAGTCTATGTCTTTTGATTGGGGAGTGTAATCCATTAATTTTAATGTTATTACTGTGAAACCACTACCTTTTTCTACCATTTTGTCTTTTAGATTTTATATATCATTTTTTTTAATCTTTATTTAATCATTATTTTTACACTCTTCTCCAGACCTCTCTTTCCTGGGTTTTCATATCTGCCTATAGTGTTCCCTTTAGTATTTCTTATAGAGCCAGTCTCTCAGTCATGAATTCTCTCAGTGTTTGCCTGAAAATATTTTAATCCCCACCTCAGTTTTAAAGGACAGTTTTGCTGGATATAAAATTCTTGATTGGCAGTTTTTCTCTTTCAGAATCTTAAATATATCATACCACTGCTTTTTCAACTTCATGTTTCTGCTGAGAAATCCACACATAATCTTATCAAACATCCCTTGTATGTGATGGATCACTTTTATCTTGCTGTTTTCAAAGTTCTTTCTTGTCTTTTCCAGTATTTTGTGATGTTTGACTCAAAAAAGCCTCTGGCTTTTAATTTTTTTTCCTGTCAGCCTCACCCCCAGGTGAAAACTCTTGATTCTTTAAGTGCTTACTCCAGTTTTATCTCTGCTCAGGATTTATTTTCAGAGTCAGGATTTGTTAATTAATTAATTCTGCAATTGGAACTTGACTGAGCTAAGTCCTTGCTACTAGTAAAATCTGTTTCTTTTTCCCTTGGGGAACCAACCTGCTGTGCCCGTGGGGCAGGGAAATCAGCCTCCATGGCTGGGGAGACTTACAATTCCACGTGGGATCTCAGCCTTTCCACTCATCCCAGAGTGGTCTACACTGTCTGTCCAGTCACTGGTGTCCCCCTCAGCAGTTGTTCCATACTGTTTCTGGCTATGTACTAGCTGCTCTGCAGGATGAGCTAATTCCACACCTCACTATGCCACCATCTTGCCCCACCTCCCTGATGGATTCTTAAGAGTACCTTGTTTTTATTTTGCAATATGCCTTCATTAGGTAAAGATCATAATTGTTTTTCATCTCATATGTACATTCATTTGTATATGACTTTTTGCATGCAACAGAAAATTAATTGAATTTCTATTACTAGTGGTAGAAACTAATAACAAGAAATTCCACTAGGACATGGGGAATAAAAATATGACAATGAAAAGTACTGGGTCAGAGTGGAGAAAATTGTCTTCAAAATATTCATCTTCTCTTGAAAAGTCAATCTTACCAAATGTGTCTAGGGGACACCCTGAGAAATTACAATAAGGAAGCCTCTGAAAGGAGTCATCCAGGCTAGGAATGCAGCTATGCATAAGATTATGGCTAGCCAGATGAGTCTGGGTTCTTGACTGCAACTCCCCCAGAAGACTGTAATATTTTGGCAGTGCATTGAGGTTGGTGTGGGGAGGGCAATTTCCCCACTGAGTCTTGTCAGTAAAGCCTTTGTAATTGCCTATGATCAGATCTGAAAAATATTTAATAGGATTTTGATCTGGAGCCAGGCTACTCACAAAAAAAAAAATTTTCAATCACCGCTGGCATTTTGTAAAATAAATTTAACTTAGTCCATTTTATGTCTACATTGACAAAGTAAATCTGCTGGCATTATTATATTCTATGTGTATTCTGTTAACATCCCAGCAAAGTTTGCCAGAGAAGAGATAAAGTAAAGGGAAGAGTCAGCTGTCATAATAATTAAAATAATGTAAGAACCACTGACCATATTCTGTAAAATTATATTTTATTATTTATATTATGATTATCAAAACATTATTTAAATGTAAAAATTTCAAACAATATTTTCTTATAATTAATATAAGTGCATAGAGGGAATAAAGAAAAATCACAAGAATAGCATAAAAATAGTTGAAATACCATTAATAACATACCACAATTATAAAAACACATTTGTAGGTGAAAATACACATTCTTTTTTTTGCTGAGAAATAATTTTTGGACTTTCAGAGTCTAAAAGTAACCATCTTTTCAAGTCTTTTTTATGCATCATCAAATAGAACTTAAGGAGAGTTGTACCAAATTAAACCTGCTAACAGTTAAAGGGCTGTTTCTAGCAGCCCTGCCAACACCACTTGATTTTACTGTTTTATTTTTACATTTATAATATGTATGATAGTTTATTGTTACTTCAATTTATATTTTGGTTGGTTGAAATTTCTCCTAGACCAAATAAGAAAGACTCTTGTTTTCATAATTGGATAACTAATAAATTAAATACATTTTTAATTACTATTTTAAAACATAAATGGATATTACATTTTATTAATGATCATTAGGCAAAAATAAAGTGATTAATATGCCTGTCTCTTTACTTATTGATGTAATAAATTATTTTAATTTACTACTACTAATAAGAAATATTAACATTTCTGATAACCACACTTGAATATAGTAATTACTTATCTAATACACTATCACTTGTTAATATTATAGTTAGTGTTTATTCAAGTGTATTAACGGCTGAATTATTCAATGACAGTTGCTGATATAATTGTCAGGCATTAGCATAAAGGTTATGCCATATTTGTTAAGTAAATTTTGGTTCAAAATTCTCAGTTGTTTAAGAGATATGGAAATAATCTAGTGCTTAAAGAATTTAATGAGTAAACCATCTTAGACCTAATATCTTTCTAAAAAGTTTTGCAATAATCTCCATGGTTTGTAGTTGATATTTTTTTAATTGAAAAAATCTTAAACATTTTCCTCCTTTCTTTGTATCTGGTTTGATTGTTCTCATTTTGTCTTCTTGCTTTTTAAATTTAATCCTTAGTTGATTATGCTTTCATTTCTTCTCATATACTAAGCTTTCCCATGATCTAGCTGTTTAGACCAAATTCATGTGTTTTGACATATTCCTACTTCAATTTAAAAGACATTTTAAAATAATTTGTAATTGATATTGGAATTTCCCTTGACTCCAGGAATTATTTAATATATTTTCTCAGATGACTAAGTTCTTGAGGTAAAAGTTTGTTATTCATTTCTAGTTTTATTGAAAGTTTGGTCAATATGATATGAATTTATTTTGTTAACCTTTCTAATATCATTATTCTACCTTAAATCATATATAAAGAAATACATACTAAAATATGATACTATTTTTGTTCTCCTTTCTTTAATCCTGGTATTAAAAGACCTTTTGCATTATGCTTTCTGATGCAGTATTATTTGGGGTATATTGTTTGTTGATAATTCTACTTCCATTGGAAGATCCTTTGTTTAGTTTCTGAGTTTTAGTGATAATATGTTTCTCTGTTGTATGTATATTTGCATTTGATTTTTGCTTTTTTATTTTGTATGCTCTATCAATAAAGACAAACTTGGCTATGGTGTAGTAAAAGAAAAAAGAAAAAAAAAAACAAGTCATGAATGGCTTCCAATAACAACAGTGTGTTTTCCCTCCTGCTTCCTGCCCCACATTGTCCACTTGTCCACTGTGACTCTGCCTCAAGTCACTGGCATTACAGGACCCAGAATAATGGAACAGCTTCTGGATAGAGGTGTTGTGGGAACTCAACCAGGGACAACAGAAAATTTCAGCAAATGACAACTTTATTATTTACAAGGCACCAAAGGTCCAAAAGAGCAAGAGAAAATGTCCATGCATGGCCAATTTCCTAGGTAGGCCAACTGCTCATGTCAGGGTTGGTGGATGGCAGCTCTGCACACCTCACTTTGCTTCAGAGAAGAGAGGCAAATCTATGCTTTCAGTGTATTTATATGATACAGGGAGATTAAGCCCTATCACTCAGATTTCCTGCTCTAATAAGCAGCTGGGACTATTCCTCATGGTTTCTGAGGTTTAAGGTCTGGACAGGCCTTCACATTAGATCTGATATCTCTTCCACATTGTGGAATGGAAACAGACTGTAACATTGTGGCACAGTAGAAAAGGGAATAGATGAGATAGATGATGGCTGAGAGAGGGTCACTGAGTGTGTGTCCATGACTTTCCCAGCAGTCTACCTTTCAGTTTTTCAACCGTCTTCTACAACATAAGCCCACCTTCCACCTTGGACACGAAAGTGGAGACAAGTTAGGCCTGCCGACCTATAGCTCTCAACAAGGTTGACAGTAAAAATTTGGTAATACCTGTAGCTATAGCATATTAAGAGGGCTTCACTTATGCATATTATTATCCCAAATATGGTGATCAGGACTGTTTGAAGCAACAGTTGCATGCATGTGTCCCAGCCTCCACTGGGGGGACAGATAAAGACATGTCCCTTAGAATTGCATCATACACTGTGAAACCAATGGGGTTGTCATTGACTGTTTCTCAGTTCTATTCCACCTCCCCAAAGATAGTAACCCATGTTTATTAGATGTTAGTAATGACACATATGCCTCCTTTCTAGGCTAGGAGGAAGTGTAAGTTAATGTGATTATCAAACACTAGATCATAGATTAGTTATGAATTTTCAAAGGTACAGTCAGAAGCCTGGGGTTGAATTGTTTTATCACTGTTCAATGGCTTATGAAGAAGACCCTAGAGCCTATCCCTAGAGAGTCACTGGTTATCTTGGGGATGTTGGTGGAAAGATGACTTAGCCATTTGTGTGTTTCATTTGCATCAGTAGTTGATGCATTGTGACTGGTTGTCTAGGGGTGTGGAAGAATACTGCACAGTCAGTAGCATTGTTATCTTTCCCCAGCAGAAGAACAGATTCTCCAACCGTGTTACCTTTATGAGCTGACCAGACTGTAGGCTCTTGGCAGCAGCCCACGAACCAGTAAATAAGTACATGGGGATGCACGGGTCTGAGTGGTTCAGGGCTAAGAGGACTGCTCACAGCTTAGTTCATTGGACATTTTTTTATGTGTCGCTTATGCTCCCGGCTTTTGGGAAGGGAAACATCTGCTGTCCAATGGATGCCAAATGGCTTCAGGTTGGCCAACTCATCAGTAAACCAGCACTCAGCATCTGGTGGAGCAGCTGTGAGTTGGGATCCCCAGGATGCCAATGCAGAGAAAGAAAGGCCCTCATCTGGTGTCCCAACTAGATCACTGTTGAAGAGGACTTCTGTTATTTTCCTAAACATACCCCTTCCATTTGATGACACTTTTTTTTAAGCACCACTTGAATGAACATTCTGACCACCCAGGACCCAGGACAAAACAGGGATCTCTAGCCACATAAGGAACTGGGAACTCTCTGCAGTACACTTCACTGTTCACCAAAGATGAATAGCATATCAAAAGCTGCCTCTTAAAAGGGGAGCAACCCCAGGATGCCTCTGGGAAGTCCTGGGAAGTCCAAAATTCCAGTGGTCTGCAAATTCCCATTGATTCCATACCTCTCCAAAAGGAATTGGTCTGGGTCCCAGCAGCAGAAATTTGCCCCACAGGCAGGGCAGCTGAAACAGCTATTTTTACCTCCTGTAGGCCTGCACCTCTTCTGTTCCTCAGTGGAAAGCATCAGCCTTTCATGTCATTTAATACAAGGATGCCAGGAGGATACCAAATTGAGGAATATGCTGGTGCCAATATGCAAACTGCACAATGTCTGGGTCCCTGGATGCTGAAGGGAGAATTTCTGTATTCAAACCCCAATAGTCTATAGTCAGCTGCCATGATCCACTTTCCTTTCTTCCTGGCCATACTGGGCTATTTTAGATAGAAATGGTGGAATGGTGGTTCACCTAAATAGAATGTCCTTTGGAGTTCAGTAATGCCCTTATTTTCTCTACCAGTGAGGCAGTACTGCCATTGCTGGATAAAGAGTGAAGAGGGGGAACTGGTGGTGCATGGCCTGTCAACTCATCCAGAATTTGCTGGGATGGGGGAGGGCATCCCCATAGTTGCTGCTTGGAGATGTGGTGGTGCAGGATATCAGTCCCTATAATGCAACCTCAGCAGGAAACAAAGCCACAGCGGCCAGAAACCAGAGGGACCAACCTACAGCATAGCCATAACTTTCTGTCCCATACTCATGTGAAATCTGGGTCTCTCAGAACAATAGTAACTTAGGTTCTTGTATCTAAAAACACCTCAAAGTTTTAGTCACTGCCTCCAAATTGTACATGCACTGGGGCATATGGTCTTTGGTCCATAGAAGGGTAGACAGGACCTTTGACCTTAGCCATAGGCTATTTTTAATTTAATCAAGACTGAGTAGAAAGATCCCTCCCAGAGGTCAGTTTCTCAGTTAGGACCCAAGGGAGAGGTGGGGAGTTGCGCAGAATTCTTCTTCTTCTCCATTGCTCACCTCTGGGGATTGTAGGGAGGTGACCGAGAAGAAGCCTGTAGCCCATATTAATCCAAAAGTTCCCCTTTGGACAGCCCACCCATGGCATCCCCTGTAATAGCCATGAGAACCCAATTCTAGGAGCAGGGGCCCTGAGAGGAAAGGGCAGCTGCCAACCCATCCTGTGGGTCCCAGGTACTGCTGCTTCAGTAGGTGTGAACCCACTGCCAGCCATCCAGCTACCTTCCAGTCACCATGGTGACCATTCTCACAGGATGGGAACCCTTGTCCCAAGCAGGGAGACTACAATAAACTTTCTCAATTGTGTTTACCAAGGTAAGCCCCGGGACAAGATGCGGAACTAGTCAATTGCCCGACTGAGAAGTATCCCTTCCAATAAAACCATCAATATCCCACTGGGAATCTAGGGAATGGCAAATCCCTTCTTTCTCCTCATTACTTCAAGGTTTAGTTGGAAAAGTTTGTACTTCCTTTTTAACCACTACATCTGCATTTTAAGTTCTAATGCTCTCCTGAATAATGACCAACCATAAGTCTAAGCGGCCTGAGTGCAGGTATTCCTGGTTCCAGAATGAGAGGAGATATAAAAAGCCATGAGCTGGGGGAATGTATGCTGGGTCGAGAAAACCCACAATTCATTGATCTCAGTGTGAAACAAGCTAGTTCATTCCCTGGCCTTCATAGGGGGATTCTCAAAATCCCATTTATAGTTGCTGTTCTCCAGAAGAGGACTCTCGCCACTAGTCAGGACCTCTAACCAGGCTGGTATCAGTACTTTGCCCCAGGGTCAACCCCATAGTTTAGCCCATGAAAACATGAGTCCTGTGCCACCTAAGTTGCTACAAAAGAAACATGAGAATGACCAAAAAATGCCCCAAAATTAACCCAAACCATCCTTTCCTGTGCACCCTGCTCACTGGCCCAAAACCCATGTAGCAAATTGCTAGCAGGTGTCATGGATATCCTGCAAAAACTTTCAACAAAGACTACTTTATTATTAACACAGCAAAAAGGATCCAAAAGAGCAGGGAAAGAGATCCCACTCTGTGGGAAGGCCAAATTGCTGGCATCAGATTTGGTGGATGACAGCTCTATGCCCCACATCACATAGGAAGGGAGAGTCACATTTGTGCTGCCAAGAGTCGGGGAAGCCTCAAAAGCTTCTGCTTGTTCCTGGGTTCTGAGTTTAAGCTTTGGCTAATCCTTGTCATTAGACCTAACATCTCAGCTGGGTTGTGGAATTGAAATAAACCAAGACATGGTTGCACAGAATAAGAGGTAAGAGGTTAGGGAGGTTTGGGAGATGGCTACTGAGCATGTGTCTTTGACTTCCCTAGCTCAGTCTCTATGTGGAAAATTGCCAGTTTTCATGGCAGAGAATGAGTGATTCTTCAAACTTCCACTCAAAATTGATAACTTCTGTATTTCGTTAGCTAAAATAAGCCATGTGGCTATGCCTGAATTTCATAAGCATATATAATATTATCTTTGGATCTCTAAAAGAAATGAGTACATGTACTTTGAGTTAGATTTGCTGAATAAAATAAAACAGAAGAAATATATATTTTGGCAAAAAGATATAGCAACTATCCATAATGTTTTATATCTTATGTTTTATTAATGAAACATCTTTTAATATTATTTGATTTTGGTTTAAAGACAATGAAAGTCACTGGCAGGAAATTGAAAGGAGAGAAATGGAAGAAATAATGTATTTCTGACACTCATAATTTGGGGAGTCAATAGTTATTTTAAATTTTTAATTTAAATTTAATTAGGAGTCCTGCATTTTATCTGAAAATCTGTCTTATTATAACTAATGAAAATCTGTCTTGGGCTCCTACCTACACCTGCTTATACCTAGGGGCTCAGGTAGCAAAACCTCTTTTCATTAGCCTAGTGTTGGCAGAAGCTTCTAGTGTGCTAGTGTTTGGGATTGGTATATGTTTATCTGAGTAATAATAAATAAAACAACAATGGAATACTATTTAACATCCTCAAGAGTGATAAGAATTAAAAACTTATATAATCTTTTCTCTAAGCTACCTACAGAGGGAACCATAGGTCAATATCCTGGTTGTAATCATAACTTCAAAGGAAACTTCATGGTGTCCATAAAACTCTGCATCCTACAGATGAAGGAGGAAGATTTCTTCACATTCCTCTCTGCAGGCACCAGATGGAACTGTGCATTGTCAAAAGGAATATGAATATGAAGTAGCCCTAGAGAACAATTATACTGGATGCTGGTGCAATAGCTGCTACTGAAAACCCAACTATTGTCAGAGTCATATCCTCCAGCACCACCAACCAGTAGGTGGCATGGAAATGTACTGCTTTCACTGGAGCCATCTGATAGCATTGTTTATGATAGCAAAATTTTGGCAACTATGAGTAGTATTCAGCCAAGATGTAGATCTATAACACAACCCAGATAGCTCTCCAAACATAATATTATTAATGAACAAAAGATGAAAGAGTAAGATTAGCTTTGCAAGACTGTATTGGTTTCCTAGGACTAACATAACAAATTAACACAAACTGAGAGGTTTAAAACAATAAAAATTTATTCTTTCACATTTGTGAATGCTAGAAGGCTGAAGTCAAGCTATTGGCAGGGAAGATTCTGTCCGTGCTTCCTCTTCGCTTCTGATGGCTAACAGTAATCCTTGACATTTCTTGGCTTGTAGCTGCATCATTCCAGTTTTTGTCTCTATCTTCATATGGCCACTTTTCCTCTGAATGTGTGTGGACGTCTCTCAGTCTCCCTTTCCTTGTAAAGTCACCAGCTGTTGGATTTAGGACACCCTAAATGCATCATCTCAACTTTTTATCTACCAAGATCCCATTTCCAAATAAACACACATTCACAAGCACTTGGGGTTAGGAATTCAACATAGCTTTTGGGGGGAAATAATCTAACCCCCAACAAATAGCATTTGTATAAATGTAAATCCCTAAAGATAGAAATAAATGTATTCAGGCAAAAAGAATGTTTTGTTTGTTGGGCGGTAATGGATTGAATAGGTTGGACACCTAAGGATAAAATCAATAAAAAAATAAAATATAAAATCAAATTCTGGCCATGAATGCAATGAACTGAACAGAATGGGCAATTTAATTATGTTCCCAAGCTGTAATGTTTTCTAAAATAAAATAAAATAAAACTCGTAGTTGTGTTTGATTAAATTAAAAATCCTTCTCTCTTCCATGTAAAAATACAGTAATGATTTAAATACGCTAGTATAAATAGTAATTAGTTTGATTTTCCATAGTCTGCACATGGAATATTATGAATATCTAATAGACTCTTCCATGTTGCATTGCTTTCAGCTTCTGGCTTTAGTGGCTTCCTTTCTGATTTTGTGGATTTCTTTCTCAGCTTCTGTGACTCTTTCTCTGTGAGTTCTATTCTCCTATAAAGATCTAGACCTTTTAAAACACACCTTTGTTGATATTGTTAAAGAATATCTATGACTTTTTTTCAATTGTCAATAGAAATTCTTTATTATTTGTCATTTCTGTACTATCTGGTTGAGGCGAAGGACTATGCTAAAAATAAAAATGATATTAGTCAAAGGTATGCTAATACTCTATCTTTTCAGACATTAGTTAAAATAATAATAATTTATATCTGAATCAAATATGAAATCTCTTCCACATAAACAAGCAACAGTGTTTCAATTATGAAAGCATTCACATTACTCTCTACATCAGTAATGATAATCACACTCATACTTTAATGATAACACCAGGCAGTAGTGTTGTATTAAAGAATAGATTCAAAAAAGATATATATCAGCTAAGCATTATATGAGAGTTTGATAGTACCAGAATAATTTTTACCAGTGTCTACAATATAGATTTGAAACAAACTCAATTGTATTTCCATTTTTTATAATAGTTTCATAAAAGGATTTTGAAGACACATTTAATTAAAAGGAATATTTTCATGCTCAGCCAAAATGACATTGTTTGGCTATGAAACCATAACATATAAATGCCAGAGGGACACACAAATTGCAATGAAATCTGATGTATTCTATTTTGTTAGTATTCCCAACTCTATAACAAAAGTTGCTCATATCTCAGGGAAGGATGAATGTGTTCCAGCAAACAGGAAGCCACTTCTATTTACCCAGCTAAGCTCTGAGACACATTGTCCCAATAGATGCATCATCAAAGGATTCTCACCAGGAAAATTCACAGGATCCTCTCTGAAATATCTTTTCTGTTCTTCCCATTCTCTTCCTCAGGCTGTTTTTGAATTGTTTTCCCTAAATGTCGAATAGGGCTTGTGGTTTGTACAAGAGGTCAGAGCACTAGTTCAGGCAGTGCTGAGAAATAGTGGGTGCAGCAGGGTATATGGGCAGTTACAGTGAAAGAATTAAAAAATGGCAGTAGTTTGTTGTGAGAAGCACAAGTTCTACCTGTAGGATTCCATGTGATATGTTTTTGTCTAAACAAGACTTTATTTAATGCATTCTGAATGGAAATATCCGCACTCATTAAAATTGCTTACATATAGAATCCTCTCTCAAGGTGGCCACAGGCCACGCTACCTCCACTGTTTGGTCTTGAAGGCATCACAATTCCGTTCTCAGCAACAGGGCAAACATGTTCACTTCTACAAAAGTGATACTTTATGTAAATCCATCCATATACTGCATAAACAATAGAAACTAATATATTATTATACAGTGAAATTTAAAAGGACAAGAGTCTTACATTGGTATATGTATTCCTTTTCTTAATATTTAACATAGTTCAAACACTTCAAATCTGACTTTTTCCTATTTTTTAAAGGGTTTCCAGGTCTAATGACATAGAGAGATATTTTAATGTAAAAAAGTGTTATGCACATAAACAAAGAATTGAATGTACCTAAACAAGTATGAGAATGTTAAGAAATGTTTTCAATTACTACTGATACTCAGGCTCATTCTTAATTAAGTTTAATAGTTAAGATGACATAAGGCAAGGGAGAAGTGTTTTCTGCTAGAAAGAAACATGGAGGAGAAATTACTGGAAAGAATTTTAGAGGCAATAGAGGGTGTGTAAATGAGTTGATACATAGGAAAGGGTGAATGTTGGCTTCTGGAGATATGAAATGAAACAATTACAAGGGAGGGATATTAAGTCTATTAAAAAGCAAGGGATGTTGTAAAATTATTTTAAGATAGGAAGAAACATGAATTCATTTTTAAAGAAACCACCTTGCCTTGGTGGGAAAAACATGGTAGAAAGACCTTCAGTCTCACATTAATTTGTTGTTAAAATTTTATTAGGTTTCATTGGTAGAAGATATCATGGGATTTGCATATTGAGGAAAATGAAATGTTTTGGCTGTATGGAATGGCCTAGAAAAAGAACAAGGGCCACTACTTACCTCCAGTTTTTTCGCTCAAAAGGACATAAGATGACAAACTATAATTGGCTTTGCCCTTAAAAACCTAACAAATGGGCACTATTTTATTTGCTTTTCCTACAAGGGCCAATAACAGTACAACTCAAGAACTATTCATTCTATTGTGCATGTAATGGTGGGGAAGAGGGCCAAATGTGTGTTAGATAGCATTTCTTGCTACATAAAAATAAATCTGTGGTTTAGATAACTCCATTTCATCATTATGTGTATTGATTATATGATTTGGACTAGTTGATATTTTGGCTTTTATGAAGATTTCTACATAGCTTCTACTAACTACTTCTATTTTGTTTAACTCAACAATTTAAGCATTAATTGTTAAAAAAAAGAGGGAAGCACTATAGTTGGCCTTTGAAATGGATAAAATGAATAAGCACCTTTAGCCTAGTTTTGCTTCATAGTATTTATCTAAGGAAATACTCGGAGTAAATTTTCTTCAAAAAAGAGTGTGTTTAGCTAGAAAACTTGCAGGTCTGCCACCAGCTCTAAAATTTTCTTTCTCTTTTTGCTGAATGATTTTTCTGACACAAAGGAAACAAAAAAATGTATGTACTAAAATGTTTAGAAATACATATATATGTCTTAAGATGAATGAATATTGAAAGACAATCTAGAAATGCAATTTATTGAGCATCTACTGGGAACCAGAATACAGGAGGTAACGAAAGAAACCAAATTTCCACATATCAGAGATTTAGGCAAGGAATGAAAACAAGATTTAGGCAAGGAATAAAAACAAGTATGTAAAACATATAGTATGGTAAATTAAAATAAGGACTCTAACGGTAAAATAAAGAAAGGTATAGGGCATTCTGAGGAAAAGAATGTTGCAGTTATATATTGGATAGTTAAGAAAGATAAATGTTTTTTGTTGTGAGAGACAAATCAGAGTCACGTTTGCAGACTATAGCATTTTATTCAGGACACTGAAGTTTAAAATACTTTAATAATGTCCCTTGCTTTTAAATAAATTAGACTTAATATGCCTGCCTGCCACCCCTTTAATTTCATCTCTTCTAAAGCCAATATTCACCCTTCTCTTTACACTGGTTAACATCACCTGGATATGAATTTACTCTCCCGTTGACCTCAGGCCATAATGCTACCATTGCGTTTGGCCTCTGATGGCATCACATTTGCCTTCTCAGCAATAGGAAACATGTTTCCCTCTAAAAAATTTGTACTTCATATAAATCATAAATGTGAACCAAATATATCATTATACAGTAAAGTTTAAAAGGAAATTTAAGAGGAAAAAGAATTTTATATTTATATATGGACCCTTTTCTTAATATTTCAAATTGTTGAAAGACTTCAAATCTGACTTTTATCTGTTACTGTTTAAACAATTTCTAGTCCAGTGACCAAAAGAGATTTTTGAAGTTCAAAAAAAAAGTGTTATGAATATAAACAATGAATTGGATGTACCTAAACAAGTATGGGACTATAAGAAATGCTTCCAATTACTACTAGTACTTTTTCTTAGTCTTAATTGAGTATGCCAATTAAGACAGCATAGGGCAGGGGAGAAGTGTTTTAAGTTCAGGAGTAACATGACTAACTCTTCATTTTTAAAGAAATCTTGCTGGCTTGGTGGGAAAAATAAGGTAGAAAGGCCGCCAGCAAATTAAAAAATCCAGGAGACTGTGCAGACATGGAATAAAATGAAGTTTTCAATGATGAGAAATTGATCAACAGGGTCAAATGTTGTATATTGTCAAATGACTAAAAAAAATTGAAACTAAATCATTAAATTTAGGAAAATCTAGGTCATTGATGGCACTGGTAAGAGCATTTTGGAAAAGTGATGGGAGCAAAGTCCAATTATGATAGATTCAAGAGAGACTGGAGGAGATGCATTGGACACTCAATAAAGAGATTTCTTTCAAAAAGTTTAGATACAAAAGGAATGAAAAAGAGAGAAGGTGGTTAAAATGTAAAATGAATATGAGATCATTTTTAAGTTAGGAGAAATATCTGCTTGTTTGAACATTGTGGAAAAAAGCAGCAGAGAGGGAAAATTTTGGTGACTCATGATAAAAGAACAATTTGAGCTAAATTTTGAATATATGACAGGAGGTGATACTGAGGTACAAGTTGGGTTTAGTGATGAATAATTTGCATTTGAATCTTTTGGAATTATCAAAATATTAACTACTGTAGACAATGCATTTAGAAACATTCATATTGGAAATTAGATGTTGAACTTCATTTTAAATGTTGTATTCATTATAAAAAATGGTGCCTTTGAAATTTTTGGTATGTATATTTGTTTCTTTGTGCTGTAACACAAGTTATTTCTTTCTTTACACAAGGTATTCACTACCATTTGAAAATTGAATATGAAAAATAGTTTTATAAAATTTCTCTCTTCTTTTTTTTTAAATGGATGATTTTCTGATAAAACAAGTGGAGCCTGTCTTTTAAAATTATCCATGCCATGTCCATTGCTAGTTATAGCAGTTTATTCATTTTTAAAATTCTTACCTTGATTTACTAAAGAACAATAACTGATATAGACATATCCAGTAATATAAGCAATATTAATTGTGCTTTATGTATTCCAAAAGGTCTCCTTATTTTCCCAATTTATCATTTCTTAGGCAAACATTTAAGTATTATCCTTTGTAAGTGAGGATATTGGGAAAATGTTCATGTGAAAACTGAATTCTATAATTTGTTTTATTATATCGCATATATGAAATATACAACATACAAAATTATTGTAATAACAGAACACTACAATAAAAATATTTTATATCTTTATAAAGTGATGCACTATTTACTTAAATTTAAGTAAACACTAATTTTATTTCAGTCAATCTGTGTTTTTATTTTTATGTTTTTTTATTGAAATATCTTCGTAAACCATAAAAGCATCCAAAGTATGCAATCAATGTTTCAAAATATCCTCACATAGTTGTGTATTGATCCACCACAATCATTTTTAGAACATAATCCAGAAAAATAAATAAAAAGAAAAAATAAAAACCCCATGCATTCCATTCCCTTGTCCCTCCCTCTTATCGACCACTAGTGTTGCAATCTACCCAATTTCGAGACTTACAATAGAGGTAGATTAACTAAGACAGTGTAGTATTGACAGATATATATCAGTGGAACACAACAAAACATCCAGAAGTAAAGCCATACAAACTAGGGTAACAGACCTTTTATTTTTATTTATTCATTTATTTATTTGCACTGTAGTTATACAATCATCAGAGATCAGGGCTACTGGATTATAGTTCAACAAACTCAAGTATTTCATTCTGGTAATTTTAACACACAAGATTCTAAAAAGAAATATCCACATAATGAGTTAGTAGTCACAGTCATTTATTCAATCCTAATTTCTCAGTTATAACTTCTCCCTCTCATTCGATCGTTCTCTCAATCTTCAGGGATATCTGGGCAAGGACAATTTTACCTTCTTCATGCTGGAAAAAGACACTGACTTTCTGGGGTATGGAAATGAACCTGGTTGTTGTTTCTGAGGACACTGGTACAAGTCTGGATTTCAGGACTTAACTAGCAAATGGGATCTTTAGGTTTCTGAGAAAATAAACTTATTAAGAAAAACTTCCATAGACACTTAGATAGAGCCCGGTGCTCTACTTAGGGTTTTCAGGAATACATGTTCATTGGGGCGTGGCATACTATGGTAGTTTGAAATACCTGGCTAAAGCTTACATGAGAGTAACCTCCAGAAAAACCGCTCAACTTTATTTGTAATCTCTCAGCCACTAAAACTTTATTTTGTTCCATTCTTGTTCCCCTTTTGGTCATTCTGAATCCCATGTTGTCAAAGTCAGGCTCATGCCTGGGAGTTATGTCCCACATTGCCATGGAGACTTACAACCCCAGGAGTCATGTCCCACATAGGGAGGAAGGGAGTAAATTTATTCACAGAGTTGGCACAAAGAAAGGGCAACAAAGGAAGTACTCTGGGGATGATTCTTAGGCATAAGTGCATGCAGACCTAGCTTTGCCATTGCAAAAAATAATTTCCATAAGGACAAGCCCCAAGATAAAAGACTTGGCTTACCAAATTGGGAGTCCCTAATCCAGAGAGAATATCAGGAGTTCCACAGGTGGGGTAATTTAATAGTTCCACATTTTGCCAAGTCACGCAACGTGACTTTGCAAATACTTTTTTTTTTAAAGTTTCTGCCCCCGATGCTCTGGATTATATACAGGTATTACATTACCCTGTATGAAATAATAAGATCTCATTCCCTATTCTAGGTTCCATGTAATTAGGTTCTTAAAATGAACTGACAAGATAAGTTAAATTAGATAGTGTGCCACAGAAAATTTAAATTTTGGACCAAATAAGCATCTTTTCCTTCGCTGTCTCACAGAGGTTAATGCTATAAAATACAGACAATATCACCCTTCACCCTGGATTCTGATTTACCTTAGTCCTAACCAGGTCCGTTTCATTCATATCTCTAATTGGAGTCTGATCTCTTTTGCTACATTTTTAATGGTTGCTGTATAGAGTAATGCTGTCTTTAAGAGCTGCAGAAAATTCTGAGTCTCGGGTGTCCCACAGATACCCAATGTTCCCAGGAATTACCAGATTATACACAAGGAGCACAGCATCTCACAGTTGAGAAGTAACACTTAAAACTCAGGAAAAGCTGTGACTTCTCAAAGAGGTTACAGTCTATGAACCTTTACAATGAACCTTTTTTGAACATTCTGTACTCCTTAATCATCAATTGTCCAATCTCTGCCCATGTTCTATCCCCTGATAAACTATACACTTGAATTCAATTCTCAGTTTTCTCATTATAGTTCATGTATATTAGTGAGACCACACATTATTTGTCATTTTTTCCCTTGTTTATTTCACTCAAAATAATATCTTCAAGGTTCATGTCCTAGTTGCACGCTATACATACTTCATTCCTTCCTGCAACCACTCATTGCTCCATGGTATACTTACGCCACATTTTGCCCTTCCGTTCATAGTCAATGTTCCCTTAGACCTCCATCCATTTCAAATAATGACTAATGCTGCTATAAACATCAGCGTGCAAATGCTTGTTTGTGTCCCTGCTTTTGGTTCTTCTAAGTCTTTGTCTAGCAGTGGGTTTGCAGAATCATGTGATAGCCCTATACTTAGCCTCTCATGGAACCACCACACTGCCCTCCATTCCAATTTCCTTTGGTATAATCACATAGTTATGCATTCACCACAACAATCTACATGAAAGCTTTTCCATTTCTTCCACAAAGAGACAAGAGGATAAAAGAGAAAGGAAAAGAAAAAAGGAAGAGAAACAAGAACAACAAAAAGAATCCCATATTCTTCCATTATACCCTCTTCATTATTGACATTTAGTTTTTGTATACTGTCTTTGTTGCAATTAATGAAAGAAGTCTACAATGCTACTGTTAACCATAAACCCTAGTTTGAATGTCTTTATATATTCTAGTTATTAAACCTTTATCTGATATGTGGTTTCCAAATATTGTCTCCCATTGCTTAGACTGCCTTTTGACATTCCCAATAAAGTCCTTTGATGTGCAAAAGTGCTTAATTTTGAGGCAATCTCATTTATCTAGTTCTTTCACAGCTTATGCTTTGGGTGTAATGTCTAAGAAACCACCTCCTATCACAAAATCCTTAAGATATTTTCCTACATTTTCTTCTAAACATTTCATGCTCTGAGGTCTAATGTTAAAGACTTTGATCCATTCTGAGTTAATTTTTGTATAAAGTGTGCATTAGGGGTCCTCTTTCATTCTTTTGGATATGTATATCCAGTTCTCCAAGAAACATTTGTTGAAGAGGTTGCTCTGTTCCAGTTAAGCTGACATGAACACCTTATCAAACAACAATTGGCTGCAGAAGAGAGGCTCCACCTCTGTGCACTCAGTTTGATAACGCTGGTCTGTACATCTGTTTTCTGCCAGTGCCATGCTGTTTTAACCACCGTAGCTTTGTAGTGTGCTTCAAATCAGGTAGTACAAAACCTCCCACTTCATTTTTTTCTCAACGTAATTTTAGCTATTCAGGGCACCCTGCCCTTCCAAATAAATTTGATGATTTGTTTGTATATTTCTATAAAGTAAGTTATTGGGATTTTAAGTAGTATTGCATTGAATTTATAAATCAGTTTGGGTAGGATTGGCATCTTAACTATATTTAGTCTTCCGGTCTATGTACACATGTCTTTCCATTTATTTAGGTCTTCCTTGATTTCTTTTAGTACTGCTTTGTAGTTTTTTTGTGTATAGGTCCTTTACTTCCTTGGCTAAATTTATTCCTAAATATTTTATTATTTTGGTTGCTATTGTAAATGGAATTTTTTCTTGGTTTCCCCCTCAGATTGTTCACAGCTAGTGCATAGAAACAGAACAGATTTTTGCAGCTTCAATGTGTATCCTGACACCATGATTTACTCATTTATTAGCTCCAGTAGCTTTACTGTAATTTTTTCAGGATATTCTCCATATAGATCATGTTATCTGCAAAAAGTGAAAGTTTAACTTCTTCCTTTCCAGTTTGGATGCTTTGTATTTCATTTTCTGGCCTAACTGTTCTAGCTAGAACTTTCAGTAGAATGTTGAATTACAATGGTGGCAGTGCACCCCTGTCTTGTTCCTAATCTTAGATAGAAAACTTTCAGACCTTTCCCATTGAGTGTAACATTAGTTGTGGATTCTTCATATAGTCCCTTTATCATGTTTAGGAAGCTTCCTTCTGTTCCTATCCTTTGAAGTATTTTCATCAGAAAAGTACACTGAATTTTGTCAAATGTCTGTTCCTCATCTTCAAAATAATTATGTGGCTTTTCCTCTTGACTTTATTGACGTGGTATATTACCTTAATTCTTTTTCTTGTGGTGAACCACTCTTGCATTCTTGGGATAAAATCCATTTGATCATGGTGTATAATTATTTTAGTGTTTTGCTGGATTTGATTTGCAAGTACTTTGTTCAGGAATTTTCCTTCTATATTCATTAAAGAGATTGATGTGTAATTTTCCTTTCTTGTAATATCTTTGTCTGGCTTTTGTATTGGGTGATGTTGGCTTCATAATATGAGTTAAGAGAGATTTCCCTCCTCTTTAGTTTTTTGAAGAATTTGAGCAGAATTGATACCAACTCTTTCTTGAATGTTTGGTAGAATTCACAGGTGAAGCCATCTGGGCCTGGTCTTTTCTTTTGGGAGGAGGTTTTAGATGACTGAGTCTATCTCTTTATTTGTGATTGGTTTGTTGAGGTCGTCTGTTTCTTCTTAAGTCAATGTCAGTTGCTCATGTATTTCTAGGAAGTCTATGTCATCTAAGTTGTCTAGTTTGCTAGTGTATAGTTTTCATAGTATCCTCTCATTTTTTCTTTTATTTCTGCAGAATCAGTATTATGTCCCCATTTTTATTTCTCATTCTATTTATTTACATCCTCTCTCTAGTTTTTCTTATCAGCCTAACCAAGTTTCCTTTGATATTGATTTTCTCAACGAACCAACCTCTGATTTTATTTATTCTTCATACTGTTTTCATATTCTCAATTTCAGTTATTTCTGCTCTAATCTTTGTTATTTCTTTCTTTCTGTTTGCTTTAGGGTTAGTTTTCTATTCTTTCTCTAGTTCTCTAGGTGAGCAGTTAATTTCTCAATTTTTGCTTTCTTCTTTTTAAGCATGTAAGGCAATAAATTTCCCTTTCAGCCCGTCCTTTTCTGTGTCCCATAAGTTTTGATATGTTATGTTCTCATTTTCATCTGTCTTGAGATATTTCCTGATTTGTCTTGTGATTTCTTCATTCAGCCACTTTAAGGGTGTTTTTAGCCCTTAAGAGTATTTTGTTTAGCCCCCATGTATTTGTGAATTTTCCAGTGTTCCACCTGCTATGATTTCCAACTTCATTCCATTGTGATCCAAGAAAGTGCTTTGTATAATTTCTATCAATTTAAATTTATTGAGATCTGCTTTGTACCCCAGATATTGTCTATCCTGGAAAATGATCCATGAGCACTTGAGAAAAATGTTTATCCTGTTGTTTTTGGGTGCGATGTTCTGTGTAATGTCTGCTAAGTCTAGTTACCTTATCTCATTATGCAAGATCTGTTTCCTTATGATCCTCTATCTTGATATTCTAACCATTTATGAGAGCAGGGAATTGAGGACTCCAAAGCTTATGGTGGGGGAGGGGGGTGTCTCCTTCTCCCTTCACTGTTGTCAGTATTTGCTTCATGTATTTTAGGACACTCAGACTCAGTGCATAGACACTTATGATTGTTATGACTTCCTGATGAATTACCACCTCCCCTTTTAAATACATAGTGTCCTTCTTTGTCCTTGTAGTTGATTTATTTATTTTTATTTTTGCATGGACATGAACCTTGGTCTCTGGTATGGCAGGCAAGAACTCTGCCACTGAGCCACCATTGCACCACCTTAGTTGATTTACTTTTGAAATATAATTTGTTCGATATTAGTATAGCTGCCCCTGCTATTCTGGTTGTTGTTTGCATGAAATATCTTTTTCCCAACCATTCACTTCCAACCTGTTTTGTCCTTGGGTATTAAGTATTCCTCTGTAGACTGCATATAGAGGGATCCTGCTTTTTTAATCCATTTTGCTAATATATATTTTCTGATTGGGAAGTTAATCTGTTAACATTTTTTATTACTATAATAGCAGTACTTTCTTCAACCATTTTGTGTTTTAGTTTTATCTGTCATATATTTTCTCTCTTTTACCCTATTAGTTACCCTTACTGCTAAACTTCCTTTCTACACTCTTCCGCAAACCTCTTTCTACGGTTTGTCCTATCTACCTGTAGTACTCCTTTTAGTATTTCTTATAGAGCATGTCTCTTACTCATGAACTCTCTCAGTGTCTGCTTACCTGTAAATATTTTAAACTCTTACTCATATTTGAAAGGTAGTTTTGCCAGATAAAGAATTCTTGGTTGGCAGATTTCTTCTTTCAGTATCTCAAATAAATCATACCACCACTTTCTCAACTCCATTGTTTCTGCTGAGAGATCTGCACTTGTCTTATCAAGCTTTCCTTGAATGTGATGGATAGCTTTTCTCTTGATTTTTATCTCTGACATTTGACAGTCTGATTAGTAAGTGTCTTGGAGTAGGTCTATATGAATCTATTCTGTTTGGGGTATGCAGTGCTTTTTGGATTTGTAATTTATGTCTTTCATGAGCATTGGGAAATTTTCAGTGATTACTTCCTCCACTATTCTTTCTGCTGGCCTTAACTTCTCTTCTCCTTCTGGAAGATCCATAATATATATATATATATATATATATATATATATATATATATATATATATATTCATAAGTTCCATGTTGTCATCTTTGCTTATATTTTTCCATTTTTTTCCCTGTATGTTCTTTTGTGGGTAGGATTTCAGATATTCTGTCCTCTAGTTCAATATTCCTTTTATCTTCAACTTCAAATCTATATTTACATGTCTCCTTTGTGTTTGCCATCATCTTTATTATGCCTTTCCCTCCCATAAGTTGTGCCATTTGTTTTGTCAAGCTTTCTATTTCTTCTTTATGTTCACCCTGTGTCTTTTGTATATCCTTCCTTTCTTTTGCCTTATTTTCCCTCATGTCGACTCTTGAATCTCAGTTGTTAGTTTGTTCCTTTTGTTAAGCCATGTCTCATACTTTCTTGAATGAGTCATAATTTTCTGCTAGTGTCTAGGTATCTGACTTTCTTGCTTAGTTTACTCTAGATATTGTTTTCTCTCTTTTGCTAAGGGTTTTCTTGTTGGCTGCCTTTGTTCTCTATTTGTCCATCTCTCTTGCTGGCCAGCTGTCAGTTTGCCTCTGCCCCCAGTCTCCCCCCAAGACCAGGTGTGCACAGCAGCCTGCCTCAGGGATAGGGTGCAGACTCTGGGCACCACAGCAATATCTCTGTTTTTGTGGGTAAAACAAGTTTGCTGGATCCCAGTGGTGTTCTGTTTTTGCCATCCCACAAGATGTAAGTTTGTTTAAGAGTACTGCTTTAACAGTTGGGCCATCCATATTTATGAGCCAAAACAGGGGCCCATTCTCATGCAACAAATCTAGACCAGATCCCCTGGGTCTGAAATATTTTTATACAGAGTCTCTGAAAAAGCCCTTCAATTCCCTTGTACTTTCCAGTATTCTTATCTGGTGGGGCTGTTAGATAATATAATAATCCTCAGAAGCTGTTTGCCTCATAGCCCAGACCACATTTGATGGGGCAGGTGGTTGTGGCTGAAACCATGGAGTCTGTGCCTTCACCTAGCAATCCAAAATCTAACTCAGTGTGGGGCTATGGCCCCTACTTTGTTTGTGGCAGAGTACTCCACAAGCTGACCCAGTTTTCAGCCAACCCCCAAGCACAGATTTCTCTGCCTGCTGTTCTTTTCGTCAGGTATATGGGAAGGGTTTTCAGACCCTGGAAGCGAAAAACTGCCCCTATTTTCTCAGACCCTTTATCCCTCGTTGATGTGGACTTTGAAATGTCCTCCCTTTCTCCAAGTCTCCAAACTGTGAGAGTCTCTCTCAGTGCTATGAGATCTGTGTCCCCAATTGGAGAAATTTTGCTGCTGCTTTTGCACTCCTCCTATGCAGTATGAGACTGAGAGGGAGGGAAGCAGACCAGCAAGTCTCATATGGAAGTTTCCTAACTGATATTTTTTCTCTCCAATTCAGTATTTATAGGATCCTTCTCTGGTGTATATTTTCCTCCAGAGTTATGAAAAATTCAGAGTTGTATTTTTTTTCCTTGAATCTCTGGGGAGAGATTTCCAGGAGCTGTTTACATCACCGTGTTAATGATATCACCTCATCAACCTGTCTTAACATCACAGAATGTCAGAATTATCACAGCTGTTTTGAAGAGTACCTTAAAAGAACAATTTGAGAATGAGACAATAAAAGAGAACACATAAATGTGTGTTTCTAATAAACCCAATATTTATTGTCTGTCTAGGAGTCCTGTTCTTGGGATGAGTCACTTGTGAAACGTGAAATAAAAAGATTTATTTTATTTCTGAAATACTTCAAGAACAATGAATTTTCATTCCCTATATACTAGACAATTTTATACCAGGTATGAAATGATAAATAAGAAATGATATCTCTCATCTCAAAACTCAGATAACTTGTCTTTCTATATTGTATTATTTATAATACTGAATTGTTATTTTTAGTGCTAGTATACTAGGTTATATTGAATAATCCACCTTCTGAAACAAATTTAAAATATGGAAACTATTTTTTTGATAATTTGTTCTAAAACTTGGAAAAGTTCCCAAGGAAATGTGGAAATGGAGGTGAAATTCATGAAAGCAGAGAAGTAAGGCATACATGTGTCATGATCCTTAACCACAAAGTATGTAAAAAATTTACTGATGTATTGGCAACTTTGATAGATTTGCCTGAAAGATATATTAACCTAAGCAGAACTTTTAAGAGGCTGGGGGATTAAATTTACATTGCAGAGCCCACCAAGGAGACTGCCTAAGGGGTCTGGGAAACACTCAACATTTTTATTATGTCCCGAAAAGTAAAGATAAACTGAATAATACTAAATTTTCAGAGTTCAAAGATCAATTTCCTATTGACTAAGGTGATTAGGGAAAAATAGCATGGCTAAAACAGGTACCTAAAAAGAAGCAAAGGGAAAGTGATATCAGAAGGAAGATAATACCATATCAAATTTCAATTATCAATAAAACTTTTCAGTATAACATCCAGCACCCAATTAAATCTTTTCATTCATATGAGAGGAAGAGGCATGACAAAATAAAACGGGAAATAAACGTCAGCAGAAGCATAGAGAGATCCTGTTAGGATTAATCTGGTGCTTCAAAATAAGTATAAATATTATATCCAGCCAACAAAATGATACAATTAGGAATACCACAAAAAAAGAACTGGAAGTTGCAAAAAGAATTAAATGGAAAATATTGAAATGAAAACAAAGAATAAAAATTAAACAAAAAAATCTACTTCTGTTTAAGATGCTGTGGTTGCTTAGAGATTTGTATGTACACAAGAATGTTCCTAAACTTAATCCATTCCTGTATATGCACACCAACTATTAATAGGACCATTTGATGAGGTTATTTTAGTTAAAGTGTGACCTAATTGAATCAGGATGAGTCTTAATCCTTTTACTGCAGCCCTTTATAAGCAGAATGAAATTCAGACATAGAGAAAGAAAAAGCCCTGGGATGAAACAAGAAGACAATGAGCTCCAGAGAAGCCAGGAGATGCCATTATGTGCATTGTCATGTGATAGAAAAGCCAAGTACCAAGGATCACCAGCAGCCAGGCCCAGAAAGCTACAATCTTCTGGAATAAAGCATGCACTCGATTATACTTTGATTTTAGATTCCAAGCTTCAACCAGCAAGGCAATACATTCCCATTGTATAAGCCAATCCATTGCAAGATTTTTTAGCAGCCATAAAGCTAAAGTGATGCAAGTGGATGTTATCCTTTCACTCCCATTGTAAGAATGAGAAAAATCAAGAAAATGTAAAACTTATCCTTGTCTGTGGGTCAAGGAGTGGTGTAAACATGAAAACCTTAATGAACTGATTTGCAGTGTGTAGGGTCCTTTTGAGATGCTTACCAAACTATTCTCATTTCAAGTCCTAGATGAGGATTTTGGTTTGCTAAAGTTGCCAGAATGCAATATTCCAGAAATGGGTTGGGGCTTTTAAACAGGGAATTTATTAAGTTGCAAGTTTACAGTTCTCTAAGGCCAGAGAATGATACCTTGACTCAGGAAAAACTGATGGGTCCAGAATACCTCTATAAACTGAGAAGGTAAGGGGATGGCATCTCCTAGTGGCTTCAGCTTCTGGTTTTAAACAGCTTCCCCAGGGACATTTACTTTCTGCATCTCCAAATGTATGATACTTGTGTTGGCTCTGTGCCTTCTTCCAAAATGTTGCCCTTTTTAAAGAATTCTAGTAAACTAATCAAGACCCACCTTGAATGTTTGGAGTCATATCTCCATTTAATCGAAAGGCCATACCTACAATTAGATTTGTCACATATTCATGGAAATAATCTAACCAAAAGCTTATACCCACGATTAAATGTGTCCATCTCCATGGAAAGAATCTAATCAAAGGTTTCTACTCTATAATATTGAATCAGTATTAAATAACATGGCTTTTCTGGAGTACACAAAAATTTCAAACCAGCACAAGTGTGTTGACAGTATGAGAATTTGGCTTCCAATAACTGCGAGACTAAATTGTGTCTAGAAGGGGGCAAGTGAGATATTTGAGAAGAATAAACCCTTCAAAGAACCGACAAGTGGCTTAGTTATAAATAAACAATTATTAAAACTGAAGTTAAATTGACATACCAAAGTAAGGCCCAAAGACAACAAATATTAAAAAAAAAAAAAACATAGTACCCATAAGCTATGAAGCAATTAAAAATCATCACCTGCATATTTGGAGTCCCAGAAGGAGAAGGGAGAGATAATGGGGCAGAAGAAACATTTGGAAATATAATGGTGAGAAAATTTTGCAAAAATAATAAAACATCAGAGCACATAGTTAAGAAACAGATTTCCAAGAAGGATAAATACAAAACCAAACCAACAAACTAAACCACTTTAACATATTATAGTCAACTTTCTGAAAACCAAAAATAAAGAGAAAATATTGAAGGCAACAAGGAAAAAAGGTGCATTGTATACAGAGAAACAGAGATAGGAATACTGAAGTCTACTTGTCTGTAATGATGCAAGATAGTGAGAAATGGAATACTGAAAAAGAAAAAAAAAGTCTAACACAGAATTCTAGACCAGAGAAAGTATATTTCAATAATGATAACAAAGTGAAGGCTTTTGAGAGAGCAAATGCCTTTCCTCCAGATCTATGCTACAGAAAATATAAAAGCAGAAATTTTTGGTAGAAATGATATCATATGAGAAAGACATTTGGATCTCTACAAAGTAAAAATGAACTCCAGAAATAATAGAAAGGAAGATAAGAGAAAAGAGACTTTTTTTTCTTATTTTTAATTGCTGAAGTATGTCACTGTCTTTCTAATGAAAAACAGTAACAATGTTTTGTAGAATTTTGCAACACATATGTAAAATGTATGATGGTACAAGTGCAGATGTGGGAGCAAGGAATTTGGAGTAGATTTAGTTTACTAAAGAATGCAATATACCAGAAATGGACTGGCTTTTTTGGGGGGTGAGGGGTGAGTGCATGGTCTGGGAAGTGAACCTGGGTCTTCTGGATTGAAGATGAACATTCTACCACTGAACCACCCGTGCACCCTGGAC
>PVIY010024778.1:0-37603 GCA_004026745.1 Myrmecophaga tridactyla
TGATGATATTTTGCATATCTCTATTGCCAACTCATGCCATGGACTGTCAGTGCCATCTTGATTATTGGAAATAGTCATTAATGTCTTTGAATCTAATCAGAGTAGGAAACCAACGGCAACAAATCATTTTTGAGAGTCTGTTCTCAAGAACCACTCTCAGTACAAAAGCTGTATTAGTCAGGGTTCTCTAGCGAAACAGGACCTACAGGAGATATCTGTAAATATGATTCCACAATGATTGGATCCTCTCATTGGGGAAGACACTCCCCTTTGTTGATCATAGATGTAATCAGTCACAGATGTAATTAACTGACTGATGATTTAATTCTACGAAATGTCCTTGCAATAATAATTAAGTCAGTGTTTTCATGGCAAGACAACTGGACACCATCACCTGGCCAAGTTGATGAATGAACCTAATCATCATATACCCCTTTGCCACTCTTTTCAGTTATTAACTTTGCTTCCTGTTTCATGGAGAACAAAAAGAAAAGAGAAAGCCTTTATTCCTCCAGTACCAGACAATTAGCCTGCCTGCATCTGTACCCAGCTATTGGGCACAAATTTTTCAAGCATTTTTATGTCAATAGATACTAAGGTTAATACTATATTTAGCAGCTACACACCATGTTGCCATAAATATTTTCATTCTTATAGCTTAAAAAATTGGCATTGATATTCCGTAGGTGAATTGCTAGGTCAGAGGGTAAGCATATTTAAAATTTTGACATATAACACCAAATTATATTCCCAAATCTATACAGTAATTCACACTTTCACTAGAAATGCCTTTTGTCTGACATTTTTGCCAGTACTGGCAGCTTTCATTCTTTTTATTTTTTGCCAATCAATCCAAATTGTAAAAAGTAGTATCCCATTACCGTAATTCTTATTTAACTATTCATGAATGAGTATCTGCTCATAGTTTTATTTTCCATATGTTATCTCTTCTGTGATTTGCCCATTCATTTCCTTCATCTGTTTTCAATTTGTTATTTTATCCTTTATTATTATTTATGAGTTCTTATTTTTCTATTTTTATTGCAAAATACAAGGCAAAATAAAAAAGTTCAAAATTTATCAAATACAAATGAGTTTGCATGAAGATCCCAGCAAGCCTATAATAAATGACAAACAGTTATTTTGTTTAGGGAATTTTTTTGTACAACATTGGCCATTTATTTGTTAAAACAGTAGGAACAAGTATGTTAGTGATTACTTTCAAATAGAGGTTAGATTAATAGCATAAAATGTATAGATATTCATAAAATTGTTCTGTGTTTCTCTTGACTGACTCATATTTTGTTTAATAAAGTAGGATTCTGTTATATAACACATTTAATTCCAGTTAATGTGTTTCAGTTAACTTATAGGGTTAACTGTAACCCTATAAAGAGTACTCAACAGGCACCAAAAGTCTATAAGACCATCTTCTAATGCCCATGTTATAAAGGGATTCTCTCATGATCCAGGCTACTCTTCTTTGATGAATAATAAAACATCAGGCTTTTTCTGGTCATTTAGAAGATGCTGCTGGCTTGCATCCTTCTTTCATTTGTGAAAAATATTGTTCTGCCTTTAATTTCTTTTGTCCTTATTGTACTTTCAAACAAGTTCTGTGGTGACTATATTAGGCAGAGCTAAACCTAAGTGTTATCAGAAATGGGCATGAAAGAGTTGTGCGTGAGGTGATATTCGAAACATTGAGAAATTTCTCAGTTCAAGACCAGTCTCCAGAGTCTAACCTCATCAATCAATCTTCTCAAAAATTTCAACAGTTGTCTTTGATGTACTTTCCTACTTCTAAGCCTTTGATTACCTATTCCTTCCTTATAGAAGACTCTTTGTTCACATCTCCACATGTCCCAATTCTATAAATGTTTTCAAGGCCAATGTGGTAGATTATTTTCAAATATGGCCTCCCACAATTCCTCCCATCCCTCCATGCATTTCTCCTCCTCTTGAATCCGGCCTAGTCTTAAGACTCACTTTGATCAGTGGCACTGTACCAGGTGTGGTTCTAGGCCATACTGGACCTGGAAGATGCCAATTTCACCTTCTTGGTACATGGCCACCATGGAAAGAAGTCTGGTTGTCCTGCTAAAGAGAGAGGCTATGAAGAGAGAGAAAGAGACTCTGGAGGATGAGAGACTAAGAAGGACAAGAGAGAAAAATCTAGCCAATCCTCAGTCACCCCAGCTAAGATGTTATACATGAAGGAGAAGACATTTTGGATCCTTCAGTCCCAGCTAAGTCACCTCAGCCAACATCAGTAAAGCCCTGCCCAAATTACAGAATTGTGAGCAAATAAATGTTTGTCATTATTAAGTCACTACATTTAGGTACCGCTGATACTATCAAATGGAAATGATCTAAACTCTACCCTGCAGTGAAACTCTATAGCATTTTATTTCTAATTTCTGTGGCACATCACATTCTATACCCAGTGCTGAATGAAATCCCCCTCAGAGTAACCTCTATGTAACTTTCCTGAGAGGAGTTTACTGTCTTATTTATCTTTGTAATATTCAGCTAGAACAATGTTTATCTTATCTTTGCATTATCCAGTTAGGATAATAATTTCTTTTATGGTACTCAACAAGCACATTTATGCTTGAATAATGCTGTGTGTGTTCATACATGCCAATCACACATATGGATTCTATATGATGCCGTGAGTAGGGAAAATTCCCTCCTCACCCAAAGCAATCAAAATCTTCTTTAGCACCTGGGAGTAATCCTGCATCAATGAGTTTAGCTCAAGGTGATGTTCAACTATTCCTAACAGTAACCAAATTTGCTGCATAACAGTTTGAGTTACCGAGATAGAGTCAATCATTAGAATGCATTTGTTTTTGGTTTTACCTTCCTGCAGATATATTTTAAAGTAATATCACTATCCTAAAGACCATTTTCCACCTTTTCTGCATGTGTCTTATCATTTTTCTGTGGATTTTCAAGTGTTTCCTAGGGAAGTGGATACTCTCCCTGTCCCCTCAACATATGTATCCACAACACTGATGGCAGCAGCTCACACTGGTTCCAAGGAGAGGCTAAGGACATCCTGCAGCATGGTGTTAGCCATGTGGCATGCAGGGAATACGGTAGAGACTGTACAGTGGTGAGAAGTCAAGCGAAATATGGGGCAAACGTCAGCAGCAAGGACAAATAGAGCACAAAGTCCCAGGGATGATAGCCCAACTGCAGTCTGACTATGGGCACCTGTCAGTAATGATGAATCGGGAAAAACAGCAGCAGCATAGCTTGATGAATGTGGTCAGAGGAGATGCTCAGTGCCAAGTAGAGTGTGTCATTAATTGAGTATGTCAGTTACAATTGAGCGGAAGGATGTAGAAAGCAGAGGCTGACAAAGAGCTAGCAGGCTCATGACAGCTGGCTACCTGGGTCACAGACCTAGATCTCCCATAGATGCCGATGTGTCCAGGTGACTGGGTGTCTGATGAGCTGCTTTCCTCTTTGTAAGAGGAACTGGGTAGGAGGTTAAAAGAAAATTCAACCAGCTAGCTTTTTAAGAGTACCTCCTAAATATCAAGATTTTATATTAAATGTCACACCTCTCATCCCTCTTGGCATGGCAGAGGAGAGCGTATTTTTGAGTGTGACAATTTGTAATGATAATAACTGCTGCCTATTGTGACTTATTATATCAACCCTATAAGATACATAATATTTTCTCTTTTGTTTTAGATGAGGAATTTGAGGTTATGAGAAGAGAACTGGGCATAGGTCTATTAGCACAAATCAGGCTCATTTCACAATACCTTGGTCCCCCTCAGAGCTACTCTTCTTTTGCAAGACCAGGCTCTGTCACATCAGAGAGAAGAGGCCCGCAGGAGGTGGGGGACTCTTGCCTACAGAACTTAGCTAAGCCTGGGATAGGGACTGACAGTTTCGCCAGTGTGAAATATTTGTTCCATAACAGCTTCAGGGGTTTCATGCTCAAGATAATGGGGCCTGAGTTTAAGGGAGAAGGGATGCAACTGTAATTTGTGACTTAAAAAGCAGTTTAAACAAAAGAAGCACAGCTTTTAAGAAACCCTGCACAACAAACTCACACATTCATACAAACTTTTTTACAACTGATTTAGACTAGTTCTGGGTGCAGAACTAGAAATGTGTGACCTAATTCTTTATGTCCTTGGCAGGAAGAAATGAAAACGTCTTGCTCAATAAGCACAGACTCCTTGTGTACATGAAGCTGTTATATTCAAATCCCTGCCCTGAATCTGGTTCGTGGTAATGTGGAAGAAGATTTAAAATGTGGATGCCCTTTCTCCAATGGACATGGTATGGCAACCAGAGTCTTTAAAAGGTACTTGTCTTCATTTCTTTTTGGAAAATTTCTACTCTTTCAGGGGCCAGCTCTGATAATTAACTTCTTTTAGTGTTGAAGATCTTTAGCTTTGGAATAAGATAATATTGGGTTCCAATCATGGCTCTGTCACTCCTGAAACTGAACAAGTATCTCAACTGAGCTCTTTGAGGGTTGGTTTCTCTGAACTAAAAGTGAGGCTGATGATCCTGACCCATAGATATTCACCACTCCTCTTACTGCTCCTGCTCCTATTATTGCCACAGAAATTGCCACTACGAACACACTATATATTAAATGTGTACTAAGTCGGGGCACACAGTCAATTGCTTTATGTATGCTCAGATTAATCCTTATGCCAGCTTTTCAAAAAGATGGTATTATTATGCCCATTTCATAAGATGAGAAGGCTTAGAGCTTAGTATCTTGGGTAATACAACTGGTAAGTTCTGAATAGCTGGGCTAAAAACCCAGGTTTGTAGGGTTTTCAAAATGTGTACTTTTAAACCAGCAGTTAGTTAGTACTACCTGTGATCATGGACTGAGCTAGCATATGTAAAGAATTTGACAGAGTCTAGGAGAGAGTGAGCCCCTCCATAAAGGGTTTTCTCTTTTGATACCTTATTTAAGCACATAAGGAGTTCTTGAAGTTGTTTTTTTCCCACCACGGTGAAGCCATTTCCAGTTTTCCAATCAATCACTCTTCTGTGCTTTCAAAGTGTTTTGTACATATTTTTATTGAAGCACATTTCTTGTTATAATCATGTATCTGTCTCTCCACCTGACTATAGTTTGTTAGCGAACAAGAGCCCTTTTGAGGGCCTGCTTTCCACCCCTGGCCCCCATCTCACTGCCTCACACCCTTTCCCAGATAAAATTGTCGTCTTTCTCTTTTAAGACCCTACTCTTTTTTTTAAACATGCCTATATTATACCAATTATTCACTTTGATGCCACTCTTAATACAGTGGCAAGAACCTCATATCCATCTTTACATATTAAGCATCTTTCACATTGTAGGAAGATAAATGTTGAAGGAATGAAGGAGTTGGTGAGTGAATGAATCAATGTTATTTGGATTTCCTTATAATGTCTTGTCCTTTGCATTTATTCCATAACAAGTTACAAAAGCCCTAATTTTAAATTGACTCTCTATAAATTAAAATCTAGAGATCAATCAGTATAGAATAATATTTAAATAGCTGTAGTACCTTTTATTTTAGATTATCCCATGTGAGATAACAAACTCCAGAGGATATAATAAAAATGCCTTTCATTTATATTGTGTTTTTAATTTTTATAGCGATGCTGTGGGAATCAAGCTCCTTGTTTCCCTTTGGTTCAAGAGAAAAATACGACTTAGAGACAGATGAAGTGATTTATCCAAGGTCCCAGGGTTAACAAGTGATACAGTTAGTCCTTAAGTCCAATCTTCAGCTGTGAAGTCTGGGTTTTTCTACACGCTACAACTACCTTACTTGATATATTTAAGAAAATTCCTAAAAATGGTCATCAAAATCAATTTGCATTTAAGCCAAAAGGAATTTTTTTCCAGTTAAGTTGTCTAGGTAAAATACATGTGTGTAAATTATAATTTATAATTGTGTGAATCCATCCATTGGACTGAGAGATGGATGCCTGGTGCCTTGATTGGCTAACTCTGGAGAACAGAGATTTGTTTTCAGTCACACTAGGCGTATTTACTGTGCCCAAGTTCAACTCTGCAGCCGTACATGACTAGCTATTCTCAAACCTACATGGAGGTTACTTAATAATGGAAGAAAATTAGTCTCCAGTTGTTAAAAAGAACTTTAAAGCATATCTATCTTGTGAAAATGGAATGGTTACTGACTATACTATCTTGATTTGCTTAAGCTTCCACTTTGTCCAGGGAACTATGAAAAAAAGAAAGAGGCTAACATACCAGTTAACCAACTGGTTAACAAAGAGTTGACATACCAGTGATCCTTAGTGGTGGCAACAGAGGCCATGCCCCTGAGAAAAACAAGTCAAAACTGGCAACAGAGTCTGCTAACATTCATCAGATGGCCCAGATTTTGTGCAAACATCCTGCTCCTGGGGTTTGCTGATTAACCGACTATTGTCCAAAGACATTCTGCCCTGAATAACTCATACCTACTCCTCACCCCTCTTCTCCCCTAGCAGCCATATAAGCCATCTCCAAACTGCAACTCTCTGAGCAGACCTCTATTCTGAGACTGCTCCCCAGGCGTGTCGCATTTGCTCAATAAAATTCTTTCCTTGCCTTTGCAGCCAATCCCCTGGTTATTTCTTTCGTTGACATTCTGAATCTACTCAAATACTGACCCAATTTTGAATTCATGTTTCTTCTAAAACAGAAGTATAGTTAAATGTACAATGGGAGAATAGTTAATTCCCCAAAGCCATTAATTTATTGAGTGGTAAACCTCATCATCTAAAACTATGCCTGAGAGAAACCATTCTGGAATATGGTACTTAAAATTTGTTGTTGTTTTTTTTCTCAATTGCTAAAGACTAGCTAATGCAGCTGTTCTGATGATGTCATTTGAATATTTGAAAATTTATTATAGAGAACAATAACTCATCCCCTCCATAAAGTGTTTCAAATAAATTAATGCAAAAGCCATTACTGCAACAGCTGCTCCAATTAACCACTACTTCTAACTTGCTGATTTGTCAATTTGGAATAGAGAGAGGGGTATGGGAAAGCTGAGAGAACTTCTGGCTTTCCTATAGAGACAAAGTGCAATTTAAATATCTCGGGTAGTAGAAAAAAGAAGCACCTTAAAATGTTACTTAAGCAAACACAGAGCACACATGGTCTAGAATGACTGACCATGTTTACATTTGGAATTCAGAGTGGCTGGGACGTGAACACACACATGGGGTCTGTGCTCGGCATATCACAACAGGTTTACCATGTTAATGAGTAAATGTGACCACTTTTCATTCTATAATATCTCATACCCTCAATTTACTGCAAGGAAACAGCATGTTTCTCTTGATGCTATAATTCTTATCTTGAATCTCTCTCTCTAATGGAAAACTCCCAGCTCGTGTTTCCACGTAAAACAGTCTGTTTACCACTTCTGGGGTGTTACGACCCTCTAAGCATGTATTGAATTCTTGTTGTTGTCATTAGGTATTGCATTTCTCTCCTTTGCACTCCTGCTCTACTAAGAACTGCAGCTCAACCTACACATGTAGAGATTAAAGGCAGATCTACTTCGGCTTTTGAACATCAAACAGCTGGAGTTATACATGACTCAAGTAAATTGCATGCTTTGGTCTTTTTTATTTTTTCTCCCCTTTTGCCAGAAAAGCCTTCTTTATTATTATTCTTGTGATTGCCTCACCATTCTCCTGGTGATGCTAGATGCCCATCGGAAGTGATAAACCCTCTCTCCCCAGAGAATATGTGTTTTAATCCACAGCACAGGGGTTGGTGGGAAGGAAAGATGAGAGGCGAGAAGTGGAAGGAAGACTGACAGGGGAGGGAAATTTGAACTGACCAACTAAAGCTTCTTAGAAAAGGTCACATGTTTCCTGACAGAAAAAAAAAAACTTATTTGCAGAAACAGTTCCACTCTGAATCACAACATCTGATCATAAGCATGATCCAAATTTGATACAGTTCTCCATATTAAAGAAAATTTCCTGTGGAGAATGAGACTTTGTTGCAGAGAAGAAACCAATGCTAAAATGCAGCTGCTTCATTTGGATATGTTTTATCATTTAGCTTCAAGAAAAGGAAGCCCAGAGCCAAGTGACAGAAAAATTTAAGGAAGCCCCATTCTGACAGTCCTTAGAACCTTGAAGCCTAACCACAGAATCATTATGAATTTGCTTCCTAATGAGGCACCTGATATTACTAAACATAAATGTATGACTCTTCTTGGAAACTTCCACATTTGGTTTCTCAAACCAAATGCAGTGAAGGATGTGCTATTGTTGCTCTGTTAAAATGAATGCTCAGTAAATGCTGTCAACTAACTGATGGGTTGAACAAAACTTTGTTTCCTCTGAGTCCAACTGGGAGTTCAAAATGTAAGGGCAAAACAAACTTTCCTATTATGAAATCCCCAAACTATAAAGTCTTTGCAATTGGCAGAATACCGATTTGAAGTCATCAAATTAAACCTCCTATAGCAATCAATTATATTAATATTTCAGAGATCTTTTCTTTGTGTGCTCTTAGTTTTCTCTAGTCCTAGGTTAGTCTTTCTAGTTTTCAAGGCATCCAGTAAGCTCAGAGAATTCTAACTTCATCTACTTATCCACCCTCTCCTGTTGCCACTGACGGGGTCCATTTCCACACTGGAAGGAAGGAGATTTGGTGCCCCTCATCAGGTCCAGCCCCTCCCTGCATACCACACACCCTGCATCTCCTCCCCCACTACCTCGCCATCTGCTTTGTGCTTCTCAGGAATGCAGAGAAGCTTCAGAACTGGTTTGCTTCTTTGTTTGAGCACACAGATCTAACATATTTAGAATAAAGTTACAAATTGGGAATGTCAAGACCACTTGCAAGTGGGCATTAAAATGATTTCAGGACATAGATGCTGCCTCAGTTTCCTTTAGGAGATTACTATCTTGGAGACAAACAGAAAACAACTTGAAGAGATGGTTTCTCCCCAACCATATACACTTAGCCAAAGCTAATTTCAAGGCCCCATCAATGAACAGTGGCCATGTGGGCAGGCCTTTCCATCTCTCCTGGAGAATCCTGTGAAATGGTCCAGACTTATTCTCAGATGTCCACTGGCTGTCAGATTCTTGCATATTAGTCACAGCCTCATCTTAAGTTTCCCAAATGTCATCAAAGAATCAAAGTTTTAGCCATAGATGAGAACAACAGCATGCTCTTATGAGGTGGTTTCCTAGTTTGACTAAGGAAGGCCAGTCACCTGTCCTGGAACACTTAATCTCCTTTACTGACCAAAACAAGAATTCCTCTCAGGCCAACTGTGCAGCAATCAACACAGCTGAATTCAACACATTGAAAAGAATTGCAAGAGCAGCAATACCCAAAATCATACCTGCCACAAATTTTAAAAGTCTTCAAAATATGTAATGGAAGTGATTTTCTAGAATTCTATGGGGTTTTTTTTATGTTAATTAAGCATAAGTTCTAAAAAGTTGAGATCTAGAGACAAGAGATTTCCTGAAACTGCAGTACCCCTGCTGCAAAAACTATCATGTGGGTAGGCTGGTGAATCACAAATTCTAGCTATTACAGAAAGAGCACTCTATTAAAGTCAGGCTATTTTCTCCATTCATCTTTTTAAAAAATTGTACAACATATTAGACTCTACAAGGATTCATTTTTAAGCCTAACAGAAGTTGTTAAGATATCACTTACAGTACCATTTAAGTGCTCACTGCTGAATCTGTAGCCTTTGAACATACACTGAATTATGGCTCTGTCAAACGATGCACATCCCAGCCAAAGGGCAGGAGGGGGAGGGAGCCGGGGGAAAGCAGCAAAGTATCCTCATCTATATTCATTTGTTTGTCTCAACCTAAGTTGATTTTAATGTCAGAGTTTGCTTACACTTTTTAAACTGTGTAACATATTTCATAAAGACAGGTTCAATTTTCAAGTCATACAGCAGATAATGGCATCAAAGATGCCTGCAACCACCGAGGAAATATACATAAGGAGGATGAAATGAAAGTTAAACGTTTGCATAAACTGCCAGATGGAAGTAATATTTCAAATGATCCCCTTACTACCTGGAACCCATCCAGCATTGTATGTTTTTAGGATGCTTACTACTCATTAAAATTACACAGCATCACTATTATCCCTATTATAGATATTCATCAGTTAATAAGGAACAGAAAAATTAAGTATCTTGCTGGCTGCTACATAGCAAGACAGTGACAAATATATGAATTGCCCTGGTCAGAGCAGAACTAAAATATTTTGTTCAATTTAGGAACACAGAGTTCACTCAATACCCAAGATTTTAAAATTGTTTATCAGGACAACTAAAGAAAAGTTGGGTTTGAATTAAATCTCTATGAGAGCAAGAGCAGGGTCTATCTTATTTACTGCTATGTCATCAGCATCCTAGCACAATACCAGGTCACTCAATGAAGTGAAGAATGAATGAATAAACAAATCAACCAACTAACCTTTCAATCAATAGCCAACTAGGGTCCTCCAGTTTGGGTTTTCCTTATCCAGTACCTTTATGGTTTTGTATTTGCCCTGAAAAAGGGAGGTGAATGGGGATATTCCTAAGACGATAGCATGTGTGGTAGAAAGGATAAGTTACCTACGGGTTGAAAGTCATGAGGTTTTATAATGTGTGGCAAGGGGTGTCCTTTCTAAGTTTCAGGCTTTGGAAACAAGGGCAGGCATGATGTACTAAGGAGAATGATTAGAATGAAGAGTCATTGTGGGGAAAGTAGTCTTGAAACAATTAGGCTTCTTCAGGCCATCCCTGTGGTTGAAATTTAGGTCCTTTTGTAAGCCAAAAGAATATTGAATACATTGCAAAGATGACTGAATTACCTTTATCGTTAGCTCTCATCGCAGTGGGCAACATCTCAGAAATGTCAGGGAAACTGGTTCTGCTTGAGGGTAGAAGTGGAAGGAAGAGGATGAAGTAAAGGAGAAAATGGAGGAGTAGATGGAGGAGAAAATTGTGGCATGAGAAGGAGGAAGAGTAGGGTCACCCAAAGGTATTTAGAGTAGAGTCTTAATATTTATGGGTCATGGAACACTTTGAGAATCTGAGGAAAATGATAAATATTAAATATAGAATAATTTGCCTTTATATCTGCATATTATTTCAGAAGTTTCAAGCACCTTCTTAAAGCCACACCCTTGCAGGGAACCAGGACTGCTGCAGCAGAGATCTACAAGGTCCCCTCTACTGTTAACAGCTATGATCCTTGAAAACATATTTTTAAACTGAGGACATTTCTGAGGTCTCTTGAAGTCAGACATATCGCCAGTCTTATTCCTCTTAAAACGATGGCACAAAATTATTATTCTGCCTTAAGGTCGCTCGTCAAAGCAAAGTCCGAGATTTCCAGAATATTTTGATTGAAAGCAAAGTATCCATTGTCAAATTGCAACATTTTGAATCCCAGTGTCCTCCCTATGTGATCTCGGATAACTTACTTAGCTACTCTGTGCCTCATTCTCCTCATTTGTAAGATGGAAAGGAATATAATAGAACCTATTTCAAGGACTAAATGAGTTGTAATTATTAAATGTTTCATACATGTAGAACACTTAGAACAATTTCTAATATATCTAGAATTCTCAGTACATGTCAGACTGAGCAGCAGCATCCTCTTGGGACTTCGCTGTGTTTGGAATAATTGCACGATCCCTGCTCAGGGGAGAATACTGTCATCTTAATGATAGCTCAGCATGGAGGTACCCACAGAACTGCTCCAAAGAACTTTAGATTGTCAAATTCCTGCAACCCTTATCCAGATATTGGGGTTTGAGCACTGCACCTTCCACCCAATCTTTAAACTACTGTGTAGCCTGACTCAGAGCAAGCTGTGATTACAATGATTGTGTCCTTGTCCTCGTGTTCTATGGTATCACCCATGAGTCTAATTAATGTCAGTTTAGTCACCCTATGTATCACTTTAAAAACACAGGGTAAATGAGCTTGGTACATTTTTAAGTGTGTGCAGTAATTACTGCTCTGCTACCTACTTTACATTAGAGCAGTTTTAGTTACTTACTGGGATTTGAGGACAGCCCAGAATTCATTTCACAGTTGGAAGGATAACATAATGTCAAACACTCAGAAGGTGTAAGACACTGTGAATATTGTCTTCACACTAATAGCTCCAACCCCTGGAACTAAAGCACCACGTGACAAAAGCATCAACTCTTTTTCTGAAATCCTGCTGCTACTCGCTGACTCCACAAACAGGCACTTAGCCCTGTTCTCCCTGGGCTTGCCACTCTGTGGTCGTAAATAGATACCAATCGAAGCTACATTAACTATTTCAGCTACAACCCCACTCCTGCCACAGAGTAGAAGGCATAAAAGCAGCAATTTACTAAATGATTTTGAATTATTCTCAGTGCTATTCTTGGAAAATGATGGTAGGCCTTCAAGGATTTCAAAAGCTAGAAAGTCAAGGAGAAGGACTAAGAAAAAATTATAGCCGAATTCCTATTAGTTATAAGAGCAGACTTTATACAAGCTGTATAGGAACACATGAATGTTTGCTGTTTAAAAAATAACCATCTGAAAAAGTTTATGTATGGAAGAGTCAAATGGCTCTAGACAGGCAATTAATTTGCTCAATGTCATTTCCCTCCCCCAAACCAAAATCATCAGGTACTATTTTATTACTTTTAAATATGAATAAAGTATTTAACATGGCATTAGATGTCAAGTGATATAAATTACTTATTGATAATTGTGAAAATTATCAGACTATAGAAAAACACTCAACAAGCATATATTAGCCACGTAATGAATTTGACAGACTAACATCCTTATGGGAAATCACAAATTGCCCTCCTGATTGTTATTACATCTTCCTGAATGTTAACCTCTTGAGTCCTTGGAAATAATTACATTCCAGGTTCCTAAAGCCCAGCTTCATATTTTAGCCAGTTTTGTGGTGTTTAAAAGACCTTCATTTAGTATCTTTGAAATTTCATTTGAACGCTTTTATAGTCTCTCCCAGATCATTAATAAAGACATTCTAGGAAGCCAATCCTCTGTTCTCACAATAACCACTTCCTTCATTCGATACAAGGTTATTTATCAGCAATCTTTGTGGTCTTTCAACCCTTTTTTATAGGAGTTTTTAATTCCTTGTAACTTTTTAACACAATGAAACCTAGAAAACCTTCAAAGAGCGGGGCAGTTTATCTCGACTTAAAATAGACTGTTTTAAATTGCCAAATGTTGTGGTTTCATTGATCTTTCCCATCTTTCCTCAAGATATCTCTATAAAAAAAGAATGAGTATTCTATTACCTATCAAGCAAAAAAAAAAAAAGTCAAAGAAGAGAATTTCATGCTATAGTCAGTTATTCTGAATAGGTTTTAAATTTAAGTGGTGCCCCAAGGTCGAGTCTTTCAAACTGCTTACAAATGCCAATTCTTTCCAAACTGTGTTTACCCTAAAATACTATATTCTATTTATCTCTCTATGGTAAGCATACATTTTAAGTTGCAATAATACAGGAGTTTAAAAATAATATACTATTGCCTGCAGAAAGAGGAATTGCTGAAAGTTCCCTTCGTCAATGCTTAACACATAGTAGTTTACACATTTTTCTTAAAGTGGGTCTTTTTAATATAGATATATCTAGGTAATAACAAATGGAGTACTTATATATTGTATTAATTAATTTAAGGACACATTAATTCATAATGGGATGCTGGATATTGGATAAGAAAAGGATGCTGGTGGAATAAAGACTTACAAGCAAATTTTCCCCTGCTCAAGAAGACTATATGCATAGATATCATATCTAGTTTTAGGCAACAGGTTTAAACAAAAAAAAAAAATGAAGAAAGCAAAGAAGCAGAAGTGACTAAAATATGTTTAAACATATCAAGCACACAATTAAAATGAAAGGAATTGAGGGAAATCGATCCTGAAAAGATAAAGAATGATTCACCATTTGGAATAGGCCTAAAAGAAATAAAACCATTTCAGCTCACAGAAAACTTTTAAAACAACAGAGATAAGGCAATAATATTGTTTAGATAAGTAAGAACTGAATGACCTTTACACATAAATTTAAACCACATTACTCTCTGCAGACCCTGTCAGTATACAATTCTACACATTTCTAAACAAATCAAAACTTTCAGAGTAGACATAAAATAAGTAAAGGTTAAACAAATTGTCTGAAATAAAGTAAAACCATTGCAGCAAATTTCATAAGGAGGAATATTTAGAAGCATTTAATTTTTAACATTTCTTCTGTAATAAAATTCTTATAAAATGACATTCAAGTTACTCCTGAATAAACAAAGATGACTTTAAACAAAATAAACATTGAAGGGGTGGTTAAAAGTTATTATTGAGGAACCTAACCAACACTTAAATATCTTTTTTTTTGATACAAGCAATCAAATAATTTAACTCTATATTTCAGCATTTTCTTATACTGAAAATGTTCAAAAAAGTTTTGTTAGCTGAAAAAAATATTCCATAGCCTAGGTAAGGCCAACTAAAAATGTCAACAACTAAATCTAACAAATTAGTTTTGTGGCTTAAAGATGTTTTGAGTTGATATGTGCTCCCTCTGGTCTTATCATACCAAGAAACTGCCTATCATTTTGTGAGCTTATCTCTTTGTGGCTTAAACTAAAAAGAATAGTCCATAGCGTCAAAGGAAATGTGAAGCTTCTGCTTAAGCCAAACCTTCTAAGGTATCCCAATATCACTACCCCTCCAAAAGCTTTAAAAAGTTTAAGCGCACACGAATGGTTAAATAAATAGAAAGTTATACTATGTTCCTGGAAAGTCTCGGTATTATTAAGCTATCACTTCTTTGAAAATTAATCTATAATTCAAATGCAATTCCATTTTAAATTTCACTAAGGAACTTGATGAATTAGTTATAAAGTTCTACCAGAAGACTTGGGAAATTTTTGAAAGAGAATTATAAGGACAGGGGATGGACCATATTGATAAAAAATCAAATGGTGTCATAAAGATATGGCAATATATTCCAGTTTCTAGTTCATAAACTTCTACATTGCATTATGTGTGTTTATAATAAACATGAATTTCTTGCAGAATAAAAATATGAATAAAAAGGCTATTATTTTGGAAAAAAAAATCCCATGTCCTTATATATGAAAATTTGCCCTGCAAATTAATGATAAGGAAAGAACAAGCTGTACAGGATTAATTATAAGTATGACAGTTTAATTTTCACAAAAGAATCATTTTTACTTGCCTTTATTTCATTATTTCTTCTGTCCTGGTTGGTTCCTACTTTATATGTTGAATTTCTTCTCTTTCCAGACTTATCTTATACTTTACTCCTCTAGGAGTATTCTGGTATTCACCTCACACTGTGCAGAATTAACCACTCCTTCTCTTTTTTGCCCCAGTAAATTCCACATATAATTGTATTATCTATTTTAGGTATTGATGATATGGAGATGTACTAAAATTGATGGTGAAAACACATATTGTGTCAGCCTTTTTGGAAACCATTTGACAGCATCTATTAGAATTTTAAATTTTAATGCAACATCTTTACATTCTGGAAATCTGACAGACCATATATATATATATATATATATGCATTATACATTCAAGAATATCGCACATTGTTCTAGTGGAAAAACTGAAAGTAAATTAAATGCCCAACCAGATAAGGATTGAAAAAAATTTTATATACTATCAAATATTATACAACTATTAATAGTTCCCTAGAGGGGATGATGAGTGAGAAAAATGAATATAATATAATATAATATAATCTTTTTTCTACAAGAAAAAAGGCAAAAAAAACTTGTATTCATTATTTGTACATATTCTATGAATTCATAATGAAAAAAAATACTGAGCGTTACACATCTTCTTGTTAACATGTTTTGCCTGGAAATGTAAGAGTGACGTGCAGAAGAGGAAACACAAGCAAACAAACAAAAATAAAGACTGCACTTAAAATCATTTTACTCTATCAATGTAGTGAACTCCTTTGAAATGTTACAACTTTCCTGTATTGTAGACTAGTTTCTTTTCATGGGGGGAGAGGATGATGGATTTAAATATCAATTCTGATCTTATAAGGGTGGTTATTTATTCAGATTTTCTATATCTCTTTCAGTCAAAGTGCTCATTGGTAATTGTGAATGGAGTCTACAAAGTTCTTTGAAAGACTGTTAAAGTGCCAATAACTCTTCATGTCCTTATTTAGTTTATCTTTACTAGCCCTTTCCCTCTATGAATCTATCTCATCAAGTTTACATTGCCCATCTCTCTTTCACTAATTGTTTCCTTTCCTTTCCCAAAGACTGTGTATGTGTGTGTGTGTGTGTGTGTGTGTGTGTGTGTGTGCATATGGGGGTGTATTTACCTTTAAAATGAAAACATATTTCTGACGCATTCCTAATTCTAACAGAAACATCATTGGTATTTCAGCATTTAACAAAATCTTTGTTTTGGTTTTATGTTAAAAATCTCTTGATATTTTAATTATTTCCTTTTATTCCTACTTTTGCTTGGAACGTTGTTTTTACTCTCTGATTTTTCATTATTCTTTTATTAAGAAATAAGTTAATAGCTTTCTGAAATTGAATAACTTCTAAAATCCTAAAATAAATTATACTTATTTATGTTGTATTATTATTTAAATATACTGTAGAATTCAATTTCTTTCAAAATGGAGAACATTTTATGCCAACAATATGAAAGTGTTAAAAGTGAACATAGGGAAATTTATAAACTTAAATGACTTTAGTGTTAACAAAATAAAGGGAAAAAGGTTAACAATAATCAAATATTAAACTGATAAAAATAAGAAAACAGAAATAAAATAAAATATGAAACAAAAATAAACAAATGAAGTATAAAAGCTCAATAAACCAAAGAGTTGGTTTTGTAAAAGATCAACTTAAATAAATTAACAGATAATTAGATAGATACCCTGTTTCAAGTTATATCTCATTTTTTAAAAAAGAAGTTTAGAGCCAACATGAATTGTAGCAGTTCTACACTTCAGTCAAATGAACAGCTGTCTGGAAGATTCCACCATCACCTCCTCACACACCCCTTCCCCCACCTCACCAACAACAACTCCAGCTTCACCTACTCATGAGAACTCTTTATCCTTTTCTACTACATCGGAATAAGTTTTCTTTCCCATTCCTACTTGGGTTTGTACATCCCCTGCTACCCTCTTTCTTCCAACCCTTTGCTAAACTATCACCAATTTTTATCCACTTTGCCTTCTAAATAATTTTCAGTATGTCCATATCACTGCATGTCCATCAACTAGAGCCCTGTTGAAGGCACTTTCCCATCTGGACTGCCTCTATGGCCTCCTAATGGGTTTGCAAACTTCCTTCCAATCCATTATCTATATTTCAGCTGGAATGATGTTTTCAAACTGAATTTCAAATGATAATCAGACCATGTTTCCCTGACTTTTCCACATGCCCTCCCCACCTCTTGCCAGGCTTCCCATTGCTCTTAAGATAAAGACAAACTTCCTCGTATAATTCTCAAGCCCTTATGTGGACAGATTTGTGTGTGTTTACAGTTTTATCCACTGCCTATAATGTGCTTCTCCTCTCAATTCAACCAGGAGTTAACTGCTCTGGATATTAATTTGATCGTCACTTTTCTGCCCTCCCTGACTACCATTCAAAATGGACCTTTACCTCACAGCGTGAGTCACAGTTATTTTGTATTTACACTTGGAGATTATTTTTTCTACATCTGTAAGCCTGTGGGGCCATATGCTTTATGAGGAAATGCACTGTCGCCTTTTTGTGTGTGAGGGTATATTTTGTGACCAGTGTCTGGCAGCAGGTGGTTGTATGAATGAGTGAATCCTAACTCCTGATTCTCAAAATTATCCAGGGGTTGTCCATGACCCTGGGTTAATCTGTGGTGATAGGAGATTGCAAGTGACAAAAAGAAGGAGAAAAGAAGTGAGGCTGGGTCAAAGTAGAACTCAATTTGGGTCCTGTTTTAGTTTCCTTTGACTGCTCAAGCAACTATCATGTGATAGGTCAGCTTAAACAAAGGGAATTTGTTAGCTCATGGTTCTGAGGCTAAGAGAAGGTGCAAATCAAGGCTTCATCAAGGCGATGTTTTTCTACCCAAACACTGCTGCTCTGGGGCTGACTGCCAGCTCTCCTTGGTCCTTAGCTTGTCACATGTCAAAGCACTTGGCAGCCTCTTCTGGCCCCTTCCTCCTCTTCTCGGTTCTGTTGATTTCAGCTTCTGGCTGCTCCCTTGGTGACTTTCTTTCCAGCTGAACTTCATTCCACTTTTAAAGAACTCCAGTAACAGGATTTTAAGACCCATCCTGATTGAGGTGGGCCATGCCTTAACTGCAGTAACCTCAGCAAAATGTTCTCCTTACAATGGGTTCACACCCACAGGAATGGATTGAGTTCAAGAACATGTTTTTCTGGGGTATACACAGCTTCAAACCACAGGATTCCTAATTGTCCCATGGTCTCTCCACCCAGCATCATTAAAGAGGTCCATTTAGCTTCTGATCTGACCCATCTGGCTACACTTTTTCTATTAAACCCTCAGGTGGGCACTTTTAAATGTATGTGAACAGTATTTCAATCCATCCTCTACACAGAGAAAAATCACCCACATAGTTTGGTCTTTTCCTACAAGTTGTGAGTAAGGCATTGAGCAAAAGGGAACAAAAAGATCGACCTCCTTATGCCTTTACCATTAGCTAAACCTAGCATATATTGAATTTCAGGTTTCGCTTTACACACACTATTTCCTTCTCAGAGCACCAGAGACATATTTCATGGTCACTGTTTTAATGAGGGAACAAATGCTAGTTACTTTAAATAAACTGTGCAATGCCATCCAGCTAGTGAGGAATGAATTCTCTGAACTCCAAAGACTGGCTTTTCACTGAACTGCCGTTAGACAGCATCTGGAGCTACAGGAAAATGTGGAAGAATCATGTGTTTGCATAGCAGACGCATTGATAGAAGAGAAGCTAAGAGCTTATGTTCTGTCCTGTGGCTAAAGAAAATAATGAAAGAAATTCTTTCCTGGAAAACTAGGTGATCGCAGAAGAAAGCAGGGAGGATTTATATAAATAGATGCTTTGTAGATCTTGATTCCAGCTTTCATTTTCCTATGCCCCCCTTGGGAACTCTCTCAAATCACAGATGTTATCTACAGAAGCTTGGGTCCCACTGGCAGATCTTGTGTGAGGAGAAGGTTTCCTGCTATCCCAAGGGAGAGCTCTAAACACGTTTTCCCTTTGAAATAGTGCTCATAGTGACTAAGGTCATGTACTATTTGTAGAGTTCTTATTCAGGTATGGAATAATGAGTTTAAGAGATTCCACTGGCTTGGCCTGAGAATGTAGCCCTCATACAAAATACTTCATCTGTTGGAAAAACATTCAGAGTTTCAATTTACTTAATTAAAAAAATATGTATTTTTAGGAATATCAGCATATGTTGAAGGTTTAAAAACTTTCAAAATAGGGCCAGAATATTTAGTTAAGGGAGCAGCCCTTCCACTTATTTAGAACACATTTTTTTTCTTATTGGAAAAACACTCAGGAATTGCTAGCTATTTTGTGGATGCAAGGAATAGATCATATGTCTGAATCTACAATTCATACTTTTAGAGTAATTTCAAAAAACAATTTGCAAGATTGTAATTACATATCAACGTAATAAGACAAATGTAAATACTCAATCAAAAGAATTGTTGCACTTAAGAATTGCTGGTCTAAAACTAATTACATTAGACTATGTGTATGCAGCTTAATGTATTTTAAATTTCAATAATTTGTGATTATGTTTAAAATAAAAACAAATTAGACCAAAAAAGTTTTAATTAGATTAGATTTATTTCCCAGTGATCCTTTTCTCTCCATATCACCGGTGATATTTTGTACCTAAAGATTCTATTCATGTAGTATTGTCAAAGAAATAACTGAGAATTTCCCCAAGAGCTTTAAAATAATTACATATTTCAGTTTATATGCAATTTCTTTTTTTTTTCCAAAGAAAGTTGTATACAAAGATGCTATGCAAAATTCAAGTTCTTCTACGTCACCCATTCAGTTTGGTTCTTTTATGTCATTATGTACTTCCTTCTTTTATGACACTTCTTAATTTTCCTTCCTAAATCTAAATCTCTATGTGATTGTGTGTGCATGGAAAAGAAGTCGACAATAAATCAGGTCTTATGCATTTCTGTGTCTCTTCAGTACCTGACAAAATGCTTAGATTTCATAGCATGTACTCACATTTGTTAATTTAAACCAATCAATCAAAAGTCGCAAATTTAATTATCACCCACATAGTTCATGTTGAAAACTCTGAGTTGTAGAACTTTTTTCTTTATAATAGCATTTGTAATAATGCTACCATGTCTTTGAGAGCTTTTGTTTGAAAAATTTTTGTAGTAATTCAAATATTCTAACTTCTCACAATCTTCAAAAGCATCCTACTTTCCTAAGACTGCTATATTGCCCCAAAATGCATAGAATATTAATCTATCATAAGGACATAAAGTTAATCAATGTTCACTTATTTTGACCTCTAGCCTTTTTCTAAAAAAGAGTGAAACTGCCAGTTACACAGTCTCCCCTCAATGATTTTTAAAGTCTTTTCGGAAAAGGTAAGAGCTAAGACAAACTATTCCTTCATTTCTGACCAGCTAAATAGCGATAACCAGAGGATGGTCATTAATCATTAATAAATTACAAAGAAATCACCATGCCAAGTCAAAGGTAAAATCAATTACAGTGACAATTAAAGTATTCAAACATCAAGCTCAAAGTCCCTGCAATTAATAGACAGCCTAAAACGACTTTATGGGAATTCAAGCATAGAATTTTCCATAATGCTGAAATAAAAGACTGGATTTAATGAAAGGATATTTCACATGGTAATTTATAATGGAAAGTTAGGGAGGAAACATTTCCTAAGACAATAAAATTTACAGTGATTTGACCCACTGTTTTATCAATCAATTATTTATGTTGTGGAAAGTAATGGCCAGTACATATTGATTATAGTCCTTTTGCCACAGTCTCATCTTTATGAAGAAAATTCCTTGTGCTCTGCCTTTATGTTAGTATATAAGCTCCTGGACTCGACAAAATAAGTTTGTAGAGTTGTAGAAATAAAGGACAGTCTTATCACTTTATGCTGTCAACTGTATCTCTGAACTCCTTGCTGACCTTCAGATGAAATCATCCATGTGAGAAACTCCAAGAAATATAGAGCTTTACAGGCTGTACTTTTCCCCAGATGAGTTATATTGTTTTTCACATTTCTGCTACAGTCAACCAACATGAATCTGTCTTCTAAGATTTTTGAAATAAGGTAGCGCTTCCTCTCAATGAGGTTAATAGAGAGAAGAAGCACTTGCTCCTGCTGCCCGTACTTCTTCAGGAGCAAATTAGGAACATTCACGTTTGGTTTATCATAGCTGAAAGATGTCACATTTCTTCCACTTAACTGCCCTACGTGAGGAAATAACATTTCAGTAGCATTTGGAGAGACTATTACACTAGATGCAGATGTAGTCAGAAAATTGTGTTTTAATTCTAGTCTTGTAACTTGGTACTTGTAATTTTTTTTATCTCTAATATGGAGAAAATTATTATTTCTATATATTATACTGGGAAGTTGAGGAGATATCTGATAATAGAAATTATCTTCAGATCATATTTGTAAAATACTATAGAAATCAAATAGATGATGCATGTAAACTTACTGGAATATATTGGTAATGTAATGGTACTATATTTTGAAATTGCGAATAGCCATCAGTTTCCCATAGCTTGAGTTTACTTGCAAGGTTTACTTATGTATGTATGTATATACCTTGGAAAGACATTCCATGGGTAAAATTCCTTTTAAAGACAAACATTAGATTTCAGTGACTGAGAATTAAACAATGCCCTGTTATTCTGTTTCCCACCACTTTGCTGTTTCTAGGTTCTGTCCAGTACCTGCAAATCTCCATTCTTCCTCAGCAATCTTGTTCCAAGAACAGTACTTGCACTGAATGAGGCACCTCCTGCACTTCGCAGCAGTTTTCTTCTTTCATGACTCATGCAAGAGAACATGTGTGAAAATGTCTTAAATAGCAGGTGAAATAATGGTCGAGTTTATCTTTGTCCTTGCAGAAAAGAAGCTGATTCTGCCACATTCTCAATCAAATATACTTGGTGGGAATTCTGTTGAGTTCCACAGCATGCGTGAAGATATTTTACAAACATTAAGACAATGCCTTTTTAAGCAACCCTAGATGGTAGGTGACATTATTATAATCATTTTACAGATCACAGCACTGATTCTTGGTGAAGTTCACATCCTGTCCAAGCCCACATACCTGGCTAAGTGCCAGAGGTGTACATGGAACTGAAATCTGACCATTTTATTTCTTCAACATGAATGTTCCTCATAGTGAAAACGAGAAATAATCACTTTTAGGTGTTTATGAGTAAGTTTTTTTTCTTTTTCTTTTTTCAGTATTTTTTATTTATTATTTACATGGTAAAAGGAGTTAAATATTTTTGCAACAATATCATCATGTAGCTGTGCATTTATCTTCACAATTGACTTTTTTTTTTCTTTTTGTGAAAAATAACATATAAAAAAGCAATAAATTTCAAAGTATACCACAACACTTTGTTGTACAGCAGATTTTAGAGTTTGGTATAGGTTACAATTCCACAATTTTAGGTTTCTGCTTCTAGCTGCTCTAAGACTGGAGGCTAAAAGAAATATCAAAATAATGTTTCAGCAATCATACTCATTTGTTAAGCCCTACCTTCTCTGTATAACTCTACCATCACCTTTGATCTTTCTCCAACTCTTTAGGAGTATTTGGGCTATGCCCATTCTAACTTTTTCATGTTGGAAGGGGCTGTCAATAATATGGGATTGGGGGTTGGAATTAGTTGATGTTCTGGAGAGGCTGGCCCCTCTGCATTTCAGGACTTATCTGGTCTGGGGACCCATTTGGAAGTTATAGGTTTCTGGAAAATTACCCTAGTACATGGGAGCTTTGTAGAATCTTATACAATGCCCTAAGTGTTCCTTAGGATTGGCAGGAATGGTTTTGGTTGGGGTTGGCAGGTTATGATAGGTAGAAATGTCTAACTGAAGCTTGCATAAGAGCAACCTCCAGAGTAGCCTCTTGACTATATTTGAACTCTCTCAGCTACTGATACCTCATCTGTCACACATTCTTCCCCACTTTTGGTCAGGATGACATTGTTGATCCCATGGTGCCAGGGCTGGATTCATCCCTGGGAGTTATCTCCTATGTCACCAGGGAGATTGTCATCCCTGGATGTCATTTCATATAGTGGGGAGAGCAATGATTTCACTTGCAGAGTTGGCCTCAATGAGAGCAAGGCCACATTTGAGCAATAAAAGAGGTCCTGCAGAAGTAACTCTTAGGTATACCTACAGATCAACTAAGCTTTTCCACTACATACATAAACTTTACAAGAGAAAGGCTCAAGATCAAGGGCTTGGCCTATTATTTGGGTGTTCCTAATATTTGACACAGTATCAGGGGTTTCCCCAGTGGTAAAGCTTAATAGTTCCATAATTTTCCCCCATTCTTCAAGGAACTTTGCCAATATTTTTTAATTATCTGCTTAATATACTCTGGGATGTATCCAGGCATTACATTAAGCGGTACAGGATTAAAGACCCTCATTCTTATTGTGGGCTCCCTGTATTTGGACTGTTTAAATGATCTATCCAGACAGGTTAAGTTAGATTATGTGCTACAGAATATTAAGGTTTTTGGCAAAATAAACCTTTCTTCCTTTGGTCTCAAGAACAGATGAGGTTCTAAAATATAGACAATGTTTTCCTTACCCTGTATTCTGAATTACCTTGATCCTGACCTAATAAGCTTCATTCTTACCTCTAAATAACAGGTTATACATATACAAAACAGCCTCTCAAAGTCCAGAAATAACAACTAACACTTTAGACTAAATGTGACTGCTATAAGAACTTACAATCTAGTCTCCTGTTTTCTTATAAGTATTTTCTAAATGTGACCATACAATATTTGCTCCTTTGTTACTGGCTTATTTTCTCTCACCAACTGTTCCACAGGTTCATTCACAATGTCGCGTATCTCACAACTACAAAAAGGTAGAGCACAATATTCAATCATATGTAGACACCATCGTTCGCCAATCTACTTGTCAATCAGTGCATCCTTCAGCCACTCCCATTCATTGGGCATCATGTATAATATCCAAAATCCACAATCCATTAACACTCTCAATTTAGGTAAGTTCATTGTTCCCAAGAGAAAGATAACAATTAGTAAGTGTTGACATTAGATAATTTGTAATAATTCTCAATCTACAAACAGAGAAAGCTTCCTTTGGACATAAAATTACCTCCCTACAGAACCCTTTATATGGGTGGCTTCTATTTTTTTAAAGAGAGGACATAAATAAACTTTTCAGTTGTATAACAGATATTGAATGCCTACTGTGTGCCAGGCACTATTTTAGGCACGGGGAAGGGAATAAGTCAGTAAACAAACAGAGGAACCTCACAAAATTTATATTCCAAAAGTGAAAGACAAGACAATAAGTAATAAATGCAATAAATATGTAAATTATATGTTAAAAGGTGGTAGGTGCTCCAGAATAAGACAAATATAACAGGGTAATGAAGATTGGGAGTGGAAGGAGTGAGAAACTGGATTCATCACCCCTCAAGGTGTTAATCCAAACCAATGATGTACAACCTGGTACACAGTAGGCATTCAGTGTCTCTTACATGACTGAAAGAGATGTCCTACTTGGTCTCAATATCTCTGATAGGGATGGAAGCAATCACCCCCAATCAGCATTTCACTCATGTGACTATGGAGGGCGTGTGATCGCGTGTGCCTGGTTCAGAGGGAGTCGGGGAGGAGTAAGAGACAGTAGTTCATGAAATCAGAGAAGAAGCAGGGAGTCGGAGAGCAGAGGCCTCATAGATTTTGGCATTTCTTCTCATGAAATGGGAAATCATTGCAGGGTTTTATAGCAGAAAAGTGGCATAACAGGGTTTACATTTTCAATGGATTACTCTTGCTTCTGTGTTGAGAATAGACTGTGGTAAAGCCAAGGCAATGCAGGAGAACAGATATGAGAAAGGTAAGAGGCCAGCGCAGTAATCCAGAAGAAGGATGATAGTGATTTAAACCAGGGGAATAGTGGCAGAGGTAGTAAAAAGTGCTTGGATTTTTAAGTAATGCCCATAGTGTTTCCTGATGGATTGGAAATAGGATGTGAAAAAAAGATATTGAGAATGACTCCAGGGGTTTGTCCTGGTAAACAGGAAGGATGGGGTGACATCAACTGAGATGAGGAACAGTTTTGGGGCAAAAAAATAGGATACAGTTCAGGGGATTAAATTTGACATCCAAATGGAGATACTACCAGGGCTGTCTGTACCACTCAAGAGTTCTGGACAGAGGTCTCAGCCTGAGACAGAAATTTATGAGTCATCAGCATATAGATAGTATTTAAAACCAAGAGCTTGAGTGAAATCACCAAAGGTATGAGGATAGATAGAAGAGAAATAAACTTTTGTTTTTTGCCATTATATTTATAGTAAACATCTTACCTTCTTTCAATAGAAATTTCCAGCATGATAGCACCTGTTTTTTTACAGAATGGGATGAAAGGTTAGTGACTGAGCTTTTTGTGAGATTATTTCTAATTTTCCTTGTGTGTGTAGATCTTCAAAATTACTCTTGTTCAATAATATATCACCTCCTAATTGAAAACTCCAGCTCTCACATACACTTTAAGTCAACATCAATAAGCTAATATATTTGTACCATTCTGAGAGTGAAAGTACAAAATGCCCATTTCCAAAGTCCGGATCCCTATTTTATAGACATTATTAATACCCAATGAAAGTGTTTCAAGGAGTTTCACTTCTCTGCCTATAAAGAAAAACCCTACAATGAAAAAATTGAAACATAATAAAATTGAACTTTAAGGAATATCTTTTTATTTTCCAGTTAGGGAGAAAAAGTAATAGCGATTTAAACATCTTAATACAAGAAAACTAGAGCCTTTAAACATTCAAATTGAAAATGAAATGTAGAGTAAATGATAATACCTCACTTTTTTCTATGACAAGCACTTTCTCCCATATTCATTTTTAATGTCAGAGAATTCAGAGAACTAAGATCTTTATTCTCAACCTCTAGAGCTTGCCCAGGAAAGTAATTATATAGGTATTTGTCAGAAACTGAACTAATAGCCTCAGGAATTTAAATCCACACATAGAGTCTAGTTATAGAGATTTCACCACTACTCATGCAGGTTCAGGCATCACTCCAAATCAATTCTGGACTGTTTTTTCCTTTAAGGATCAGGGATGGGGTTGGAGCAAATTATAAGGTAAAGGTAAAAGATGCAGTGATACAGGCTTGGAAGTATATAGCTAGTAGGTATGTCAGCTGATTCAAGCTTTGTGGAGAGGAAATTGGAAGTGAGAGCTAGAGATAATTGCCCCAGGCCCCTCCCTGACACTCAGTGCTCTATGTCCTTCCTCTGCTGGCTCCTGCCCCACTGTCATGCACTGACTTCTGCTGTATCATTGTATCAGAAGATGCTTGGGACAGGACGGAAGGAGATCCAGCAAACCATGATGTGCTGGTTTGAAGCTATTGTGTACCCCTGAAAAGCCGAGTTCTTTCATCTTCATTCAGTATTGCTGGGTGGGAGCTTTTTGATCGTTTCCATGGAGATGTGACCCATCCAATTATGGGTGGTAACTTTTGATTAGATGGTTTCCATGGAGATGTGTCCCCACCTGTTCAAGGTGGGGTTGCTTACTGGAGCCCTTTAAGAGGGAACCATTCTGGAAAAAGCTTTAGAACCACCAGAACAACAGAGCCAACAAAACAGACAGAGCCCCAGGGAAGCTATTGCGGAAGGCTTATGAAACTGAGAGGAAGCTAGCAGACATCACCATGTGCCTTCCCAGCTGAGAGATAAACCCCTGAACTTCGTCTGCGCCTTCTTTGGAGTTAAGGTATCTATCCTTCGATGTCTTAATTTGGACATTTCCACAGTCTTAGAACTGTAAACTTGTAAGTTATTAAATTCCCCTTTTTATTCCCCATTCTAGTTCTGGTATATTGCATTCGGTCAGCTTACAAACTAGAACACATGGTTTCTAGTTCTGAGCTATTTATTTTCTCCAGTTACTGTAGGTATATCTTTTTTTTTTTTTTTTTTAAAGTAACTGTGTATATCAGTCAGGGTCCCTGCAGGAAACAGATGGCTCATTCACACTGGATATGAAGGAGAGTTTAATGAAGGGACTGTTTAGGATGTTATCCCTAAGAGTTAGAGATACCAACAAAGCTGGTCCTCAAGGTGGTAACCATGGGAAGGGTATAGCTACCAAAACCCAGGGAAGGTCCAGTGTGCGAGGGCCCCTGACAGAGGCTGTGGCTTTTGTAGGGGAATCAGCACTCTAGCCTCACTTTCCTCCCACACTTTTATCTCTCACAAGTGCTTCCCTTTAGCTGAGTCCAATCTGAAACCAAGGCGAAGGGGAACTTTGATACTATCCAAAAGGGTTAGCTCCCCAGGCAAGAGCAGCCACATGATTTTCAGGACCTAGTGAAAGATAGAAAATGCAGGGCTCCTGCATTTTCCCAAGATGGCAGCAGCACCGTATGTTCTGAGTGTGGGGTCCCGTATGACTGCCCAGGTTACATGCTCATGTAGCTAGCCTGTTCCCCAGACACACCAAAGAAAAAGATATACTGTGAATCAGAAGGGCAAATGAAAGGTATCCAGCAAGCACGTGTTGCCTTGGTTTGTTTGCTTAATTATTCAAAACCTCAACTTACTTGTCTGTAAAATGGGGATGACAAAAGTATTTATTTCACATACTTACATTGAAAAGTAAATGAGAGGTTGTGTGCAATTTGCTCAGGCCAATAGCTGGCAAAGAAAAAGTAATCAGTAAATATCAGCTGCTATAATTAATATTAACATCGCTAATTTAATATACCTATTGATATACACAGAAATATACTCATATAATTGCACTTTTATGTTATGTCTTTTCCATCATTTTAGAAAAATTCAAATTCGTTTAATATTTTTTACACGAAGTTTTTGTATTTGCAAAATCTGAAAGAATCCCTAGATATTTGACTGATAAATATGTACTCTGTGAATCTGGAAAAGTTTTCTCTTTTTTTTTTTGCCAGTACTGTCATTTTCTTAAAACTGAGGATATTGTTTTTTTAATGTAAGGATCACAAAAAAATAGTTTTTCATGGTAATTGATGACTGAAGTTTGGATAAACTATCCTTCTACCTTTTACCTAAATTCTACTCTTTTTGTGAGGTCTACAAAAACTTATGCTTCTCAACAATACCTTTTCTCATTACTTCGCCCCAAATGATTTCTTCCTTTATCCATTCTCATGATCTTATTTTTGTATTATGCATTCTCCATAGGTAACATGTCTGGTTGTGCAGGTGCCTAAATGCTGTGCAGTATATTAGAAAGTGCATGGATGTTGGAGCCAGAGAAGCCTCGGTTACAATTTTGGTTTTGCTAACTATCAGCTACTTAAATATAGACTGAGATTCATGTTATTCATTGTGAAACAGGAATCAGATTCTTTAATTATATTGAACGCAGAGCTGACATGTATGAAGTACTCACTAACTAATTCTTTTCTTCTTCCCTCATTCATTTCAATTTTGCTTCTAACTATATTTTAAACTCCTAGAGGGAACAGTAATTTATCTTTTTTATAAATGTCCTTATTTCATTTAGCTTAGCTTTTCACATGCTGTTTTTACTAATCTAATATGTAAACAAGATAAGTAGAATTATTTTTGTTCTTTATTAAACAGGGTAAAAAGCAGGAGATATGGCAAAACAATGCGGAACTGGTAATAAGGAACAAAGGTCAGAATTTTATTTTCGCCACTGACTGTGTGGCACATGGCAAGACCATTAACAGTTTTACAATTTGCATATGAACTGATTTTGTGTGACCCCAAAGGCCCCACTTAGCTATTTTCCCCCAATAAAAATATATGATGATCAATGAGAAAATTACTTTTTATTTTCTAGTGCAGGTATTGCACGAAAGGATGCATTGTGTTATAGCAAACCCTGACTTTCCAATTAACTCCAGCTACTGTAAAATCATATTAATTCCTATGTCTGCACAGGAAAGTTTTCGAAAGAGCAAAGAGTTCGGCTCCTTTATGCAAAAATTAAGATACTTTGATATTATATTTTCTAAAATGTATTTGTTACTGCTCATTATTTAACCTTTTCTAGATGACTCAGGGTGTACCGGTTGGCATCAAGGATCATCCTGCACTACAAGCACAATGCTCTTGGAGTCACTGCCATCAGTCAGTAGGTCCTTTTGTCCTACATGAAAGGGCCCCAGGCGATTAGTTTATTCTGGCCTTTCATTTAGAGGAAAAGTATCTCCTTCCTTGCTGCCATATTGACCTCTTCATTCTGTCTGCTATGGCAAGGGCCTTTCATGATTCAAATGTATTATTTTTGATCTCCTGGAATTTTAAAATAAATGAGATGATGAATCTTATTGGACTGCTGTGCAAAATAGGAATAAACTTAAAAGTACCTGCAAGACTCTCCCAGTAATAAAGTAGCTGGGCTTTTGTATTACTTGTTATCTATTTCAGCTGTTCTAAAATCGCTTCTATCCTGGTTCTCTGGCCATTGGCTGAACATCTGAGTTCTAAATATGTTATAACAAAATTAAATTAATTTAAACTACTTTTAATTACTTTAACCAAATATCCCAAAGATTGTACTTATAATTTAAATGAGAATAAAGTAAAGGAATATCTCAACTTGAAAAACAATAAAATTAAATCCTGCTTGCTTGCTGATTTAATCCTAATGTATTGTTTTTCTCTTCAACTTAGGTCTCTTACCTATGAATAATAAATGACAAAGTTTCCAAAAGACTTTACAGAAAAATTGATCATTGCAAAGCACTCAAATAAATAATCCCCATATTCAGTGTATATATTGCTTTGCTTTAACTACACATTCTACACAGTTACTAATATTATTGTAGTTACCCTGGCTGGAATAAGTACGTTTTCTATCTCATTGTTGGACGGTCCCTAGAAGAAAGAACAAAATGCTCTCATGTGCTATTTGATTTTTAAAATGGCGGATAACGAGAGTTCTACATTGTAAAGTTCCTTTTTTCTTTTCCTTTTTCACAGCAGTTTTAAAGTAGCCTTAATATATTACACCTGCATCTCTTCACTGTTGCGAGTCAAGGTCACTCCATAAAAAATCTGCATTGCTGGCATACGAAAAGTCGAAGGTGGTTGCTGTCACCTGGAATAATTTTGCACATTTCTCTTTCCTTAAAAAAAAAGTGAAGTAGCAGTGACTTTGTTTTGTACTAGTCTACTAAAGATTAATACTGCACTCTGATATTCTTGAAAAAACCCATTTTCTAAAATGATTTTGCCTTGCTACAGCAAAGGAAAAAACCTTCACACTGCACGGTAGGTGCAGATGGATAGACAGAGGAAAGGAGCACTTGACCTCAGTAGCAGCGCGCAGGCACTTCCAAGGGGAGGTCGCAAAGACAGATGGCTGGTTCGGCTTCGTGTCTAAGAAACATGTGCTGCCTTGAGTTAGGCAGGGGTTTCCGTGAGGGGGCACTTTTGTTTACAGGCACTTCAAATACTTCTGAAACCTCTATTAACGATTTACACAGCCATTCTGTTTTATCTGTCATACCTCACTTCTGATTGCATTTTACCTAAGACATAATAAACTTGATTGTTTCATGCTCAACACAAAATCTTTGCATATCTTGGTCCTTCAGAAATCAACTTAACTCATGCAGTCATTCAGTGTCCCACCTTACTGCCAGCTCATCAAAGAGTACATATTTTCACAATATGTGAAATGAAGTACATTCCAGGTCCTTCTTATCTATTTACAGAGACTTTTAAAAAATAGAGACTTTTATACTGACCCAGATTCTAACCATTTTGTCTCTCCATGACACCTTTTCAGTTGCCCTCCCTACATCCAATCCAAACAGTCTTATCTAACAAACAGCAACAAAAATTATCCTCCTTAAACAGCACTGCTCTTTTGTAACTTATTTGCTCAAAATGCATACCCAATTCAGAGAAGTTTAATAAACAATTGTATGATCCAGACTCTAGGTTAAGCACATAAACAGATAACAATACAATTAAAGTGGACTAAGCAATAGCTGTTTCTACAAAGTACTAGTTGGAGAGCAGCAGTGGGCCTAACCCTCTCTGGAGATGTGGGGAAATGTAGGAAGGAAATCACAGACTTGGTAGCAGTTTGAACAAATGCCTTTAAGACTTGATCCTGTCTGCTTTTTTAGCCTCCTCCAGTGCCTCTCCTTTTCGTGCAGTCTATGTTCAGACACTGTTAAGTTGTTTGAGTTCCTTGTGCTATTTATTGCCTCCAGGCCCTTGTTCTACCTTTAACATTCTCTGCCACCCTCCTTCCTTTATTCCTCCTTCATCCCTCTTTGTGTTCAAGGTTCCATTGAGTTTTAACCTCCAAGATGATGTGCCTGATAATTCAAGTTGGCATGAGAAAGATAGTCCTACAATCTCCAAAAACACTGGGTGAAAACCTCATTTATATCATGTAACTCAATGTACCGAAACAGTATGTTCATTGCCATATATCCCCCCTCCTCAATGTAAGCTAATTAAGAATGCAGACTATGTGATGCTCCATTTTGAGTTTCCAGAACAGTACTTGTGTTTAGTAAAGTTGTCTACAAACAATAGTCAATCCTGCAAAACAAAATTGTCTTTTGCTTTTGATTACGCTCAGATCATCAGTTCTCAAAGTTTTGGGCCTCAGGACCCCTTTTCACTCCTAAAAATTGGGGGAGGGGCCCCAAAAAGCTTTTATTTAGATGGATTATTTCTGTTGAGATTTGCCATATTGGAGTTTAAAATTTCAGAAATGTAAAATATTTATTAATTCATTTGGAAATGATAATAAAATCTGTTATATGTTAACTAGATCACATTTTTATGAAAAGTAATTATACTTTCCAATACATGGATAATTTAGTGAGAAGAGTAGCAATGTTTTACATTTTTGCAACTCTTTTCAAAGTCTAGTTAACCAGAAGACAGTTGCATTGCTTTCATGTTTACTTCTACATTCAATTTGTTGGGATATATTGTGTTGGTTCATGTATATGAAGAAAATCCAAAATGTATAGCTGGAAAGAAAAAGAGATTTTTAAAGCTTTTTCAGTTAAATGTAGATAGTGTTCTTTGACACTACACCCAAACTCAATAAGTAATAATCTCCTAAACGTTAATTGCAATGTGGAATCTGAAATCATATCAATGAACTTTTTATTCTGCTATATTAAATCCATTGGCCTATTTTGCATGGCATTGTAATACCATATATTTTTCATCTAGAAAATATTATTTCATTGAGATTTCCAAATGTTGACACATTTCCTTATTCAATTTATAAAAAGACCCACATTCATTAATATCTCCACTGATTCCATGAAAGAGTCTTTAAATATTTGGGAAGTTGACACAAATCTTATAAAATTCTAATTCTTATTTGAAAGCTCATTTTATCATTGGAAAAAAATATTGCAGGAGTTTTCCCTGAATTGACATATTTACTTTATTTAAATTCAAGAAAATATCTGCTGAACACCCAACTCTGAATAACCATAGTTTTCTGTCATTCTTTCAAGTGAAAAATTGTGTTCCATTAAAACAGTGATTGGTTCAGCTTGCCATTAAATTGCGCAAGTGCTTTTCCCTTATACAACCATCATACTTTGCTATGCAGCACTTCCCATTTCATCAAAGAGAATATTAAAATGATGTGCACTCAAGGGTCAAGGTTGAACACATTGAATAATTTATACTGCTCCACTAAGAACATTCTTAAATACAACCGACACTTTTTAAAATACAAAAACATTTTATTTTTTTAATGTGGAAGGTGAAGTCTAGATTCTCCTTTTGCTTATAGGAAAATGTGAGAGGAAAGAGATAAATTAAGGAAGAAAATATTAAGCAAAAGGAACCAGCACTTGATGATTTGGAAAGTTCTCAGTCTACCTAGATAGTAAAAGATGAGAAAGCATGCTCTAATGAGAAACCCAAGGGTTTGGCTGGACAACTTTCAGCTAAAGAGGATAGACATGTGACCTACAGACCTATTCAATCATCTCAGCAGAACCAAGAATAGAGGTGGGGTTAACCAGAAATGATCTGTGGTGGACCCTCTTATCTCATGGCTTAGCACCCAGGAATTACATGGGAAACCTGACATGATTTCTGAGAATGTTGTTACCAGAAACACTACCAGCCCACACTGAAAGGGACAGAGACTGGACAAAATGAACAAAAGTTGTCAGAATTCTGGGATTCCACAAGTAGGAAATAGGCTGATCAAGGTAGTTGGCTCAAGTGTGTGTTATCCTTCACTCCAAAGGTGGCTCAGAGGCCATCAGGGCTGCTGCTGCTGCCCTTGACCTAGAGGCAGGGCCATCTCTGCAGGTACAGATGGTGGAGCATTGAGCCACCAAGGATTATTCTCAGGCCATCAGACCTAAGGAATTTGTCCTGCTGGACTTGTTTTGTACCAAGGATCCCTTTATTCCATACATTTTCTCCCTTTTGGAATAGGAATGTCTATCCTATGCCTGCATCCCTATTGTACTTTGTTTCTAGATTTACAAATCCACAGATGGAGAGGAATTTTGATCCATACTGGGTCATATCCAGAGTCTCACCCTCACTTGACTTGAATGATTTAGATTATGAGATTTAAAACATTTTGAGTTGATGATATTTAGATGAGATTTGGGATTTAGAGTTTAGGTTTAAGACTTTAGGATGTATTGGGATATAATGAATGTATTTTGTATATAAGATGAATATGAATGTTGGGGATCCATAGAGCAATTTGTATTGGATTGACTATGCCCCCCCCAAATTAATGTCCACCCAGAACCTTAAAATTGAGATGTTATTTGGAAATAAATTCTTTGCAGATGCAATTAATTAAGATGAGGTTATAATGGATTGGGGTGGACCCTAAATCCAATAATTGGTATCCTTATAATAAGAGGAGAGGATACCTAGAAAAACACTGGGAAGAAGGTCACATAAAGACAGAAGCAGAGTTTGGAGCAATGGCGAGGACTATGGAAACCATCAAAATCTAGGAAGGGGTGAAGGATGAATTCTTCCCTAGAGATTTCAAAGAGAGCATGGCCATGCTGACACCTTGATTAGAGATTCTTATTTTCTAGAACTGTAGGAGAGTAAATTTCTGTTGTTTAAAGCATCAAGTTTGTGGTAATTTGCTACAGTGGTCCTAAGAATCTAATAGAGCAGGTAACATCTCATAGGATGGTCAGAGAAAACATCCTTGAATAGATTATACAGGATTTGATATCTAAATGACAAGATACAGTCAGGCATGTCAAAATTGAGGCAAGAATGTCCCATGCAGAAAGAAAAGTAAAAGAAAGGTGGGCAATTTTGTTGGGCAGAGAAGATAGGGTAGAGAGCATTAGAGGTTGAGATTTGAGACGAATATTAGGGGTCAGTTCATGAGTCATGGGAAAGAGTTGTTTGAATTTTATTCCAAGTGCAATAATAAGCAATTAGAGTATTTTAAACAAAAAATAAAACAGTCTGATTAAAATAGGGCCTAATAAGCAAAGAGACAGCTTTAAATATTACGTTTCTTCTTCCAGAAGAGTGGAAATCTGAATCTGGTGAGTATCAAGGCTTAGAGTTGGAATGTAGTGGGAAATATGGTGTGATAGGCATAATTACACCCAAAGATACATCTTAATCCCTGGAACATGTAAATATGTTATATTACATGGGAAAGAGCCATTGAAGACATCATTAAAGTTAAGGACCTTAAAATAGATTACTCTCGATTTTCTTGGTGGGCCCAATCTAATCCCATGAACCCTTAAATGCAGAGAACTTTCTTAACCAGAGGCAGAAGAGATGCAACAGGAGGGATAGTGAGAGAGATTTGAAAAATGAGAGGGGCACAACAGATCATTGTTGGCTTGAAAATGGAGGAGACAGCATGATGAATGCAGATGACCTTAAGAGGCTGAAAGAAGTTCCTGGCTGAGAGTCAGCAAACAGACAGGGACTGCAGACCTACAGCCACAAAGAACAGTTTTTCCAGTAACCTGAATGAGTTTGGAAATGAATTCATCCATAGAGCTTCAGGTAGTAAGCCAGGCTAGGTGACGTCTTCCTTTTGACCTAGTAAAACCCAAAAGAGAACTCAATCAAGCTCACCTGGACTTCTGAACTATAGAGCTGTAAGATGATATATTTGTGTTGTCTTAAACTACTATGTTTACAATACATTTTGTGGCAACCACAGAAAATTAATACATATGGTTTTTAGGTAGAAAGTAGTTATAGAGGAATAAAACCTAGTGCTTTTATTATAAAGTTAAAATATGATAATTTATTAAATAAAAATGGAAAATAGAGAGAACATCTAGACTTAATAAAACCAAGAAACATCTGTAACTCCAAACCACAAAATGTAAATTATATAAAATTGTGGAATTTGTATCATATCTACAGAAGATCATGAAAGCTGTTAAAAATCTTGAATAAGATATGGGTTTCTCTAAAAGTAAGTTAAGCTCTCCTGAAAGGCTTATTGGCAAATCTCAGAATGCTACGATGTGAATGGGCTGAGGGACAATCAGAAACACACATTACATAGTTCTATTCTAGTCCACTGGGTGACCTGGGACCAAGCAGCTAAAGGAGAGCTATTTCCATGCAAAGCTAAATAAGTTTAAAAGATCTACCATTGTACCTGTGCTCAAGAGTTACAATAGCAACATGAATCATTATGATGATGGGAAAATAATGACGAGAAAAACAGATGAAAATGTACATCAAAAGGAAAAGTAGAAAAACTTGAGAAAAATAATTTAGAATCCTTAAAAATGGTCAGAAGAGAACTTCTGGGAAGATAGCAGAGGAGGGTAGACTGGAATCACCCCTGCTCCATAGGTCAAGATGGGAAACAGAAAAAATGACCAGGACTGCACTCCCAGGGGGTGAGTGATCACAGGTTTCCAATATTTCATAGGGAGGACCCGTGGTGGGGAGATCAGGATGAGGGGAGCAGGGTGAGCCTGATTGGCTATGACCCTCACTAGGGTGGTGGCAGCATGCAGGAAAGTGCAAATCTGAGAGTACAGATCATTCCTCTGTTCTTGCCTGCCCAAGCTGCTGACGGGAAATCTCACTGAGCAGCCCTGCAGCCGGCAGCTCCTGTAGGGGAGCCCAGAGGTATGCCTAGCTGTCTACCACGAAAAGCCACAGCCCCAGTTGCTGAGAGCAGTTGCTTGGAGAGGCACCAGGAATAGCTGTCTCATCAGGCATAGTGAATGGCAGACCCACCAGGTGCTGTGGATCAGCTGTTCCCCCAGGCAGAGATCGGTTCCCACGAGGTGCGCATCATCTTTGCAGCCAACTACTGCAGTTGGGGAAGTGGGGGCCTGAGGGGAGGAGGTGTCTAAGGAGCACCACCTGATGGGTAGAAGCAGTAAGTGCAGTCTGGCAAGCTCCCTATCTGCCAAGATTTAGTTTTTTAAAAATTATAAATATTTCTTTTAAATTTTTATTTATACATATTTTATATATTTCTATTTCATTGATTATTTCTTATTCTTAATTTATTTCATTTTAATTAATTAATTTCATTTTCTCTTCTTGCTGTGGGAACAATCTGAGTTCATTCCCAAAATATATTGGGGTATCTCTTTCTGACTTTGGGGTGTACAACTGCTGAGCTGTGTGCATTTTTTTAAATAAGTTTTTTAAATAAATAATAATATCTATTTATTTATTTATTTGGGTTGCCTGGGCTGGGAATCAAGCACAGGTCTCCTGGGGGGCAGGCAGGCACTCTGCTATGAAAATACCCCTGCATATCTGCCTTGCTTTTAATAGAACCTCAAGTAGAACTGAATCCCCTATATGAGATCTGGGCTTTGGTATGGCAGGAAATAACTGCAAAAGTGCTAAAGGGAACCTTTAATGCAAAACCAAGTAAAGACAAAACTTTAAAACAGTGAAGGAAATCAGCTTGCGATATAACCTTAAGATAATCAAAGGCCCCAAGTATAACAGAAAATCACAAAGCATGTGAAGCAGAAATGTCCCATTCAAATAACCAAATAGGGAACAACTATGGAAGGATATATATGTGTGTGTATATATATATATATATATGATATCAGGAAGACACTGGAAGAAAATAAATAAGAATTTGAAAGATTAAGAAGAAAATTGGCAGATCTCACAGAGACGAAAGATAAAGTAGACCAAATGAGAAATGTATTGAAGACACACGATAGCAGATTCAAAGAAGCAGAAGGAAGAATAAGTGAGCTAGAACACAGAACAATTGAACTACAGTGCACAAAAGAACAAATGGCAAGAAAGATGGAAAAATTGAATC